>OX376373.1:191786550-192025797 GCA_947369275.1 Nemotelus nigrinus
CACAGAATAAAAATGGTGCAGATATCTAAGGAGTTGGGCATTAGCTAAAATGAATTGATGACATTTTGGTTCCGAAAATGCTCATGACGCTGGGCAAGCAGTGGCAAGTTAAACCTTGACAGGAGGTTTTAGAACTCTATAAGGACAATGTGAAAGACCTTTGTACCCGCATTATGATCATGAATAAAACGTGGATCCGACAGTATGATTCCGAATCGAAACAAGACTCTTTGCAATAGATCGAGAAAGGAGAAATACGCGAAAGAAGTTTAAAGTGGAAAAGTTGGCTACCGAGATAATGGCCACCAGTTTTGGGACGCCGAAGGAATATTACTTATTGATTACTTTCCGAAAAATATTATAACGAAAGCCAAATACTACGCTGAACCTTTCAAAAAAGTAAGCCAGTTGGCTGTAGAGAAAAGAAGAAGCAAACTTGGTAAAGGAATTTTGTTTTTCCATAACAAAGCACCTGTTTATACAGTGCGATTTGAGACCTTATGAGAGACTGGCTTGAAAGAAATTATTCATCCACCACATAGCCCAGCCATGGCTCCCAGGAACTAGGTCCTCATGAGCAATTTGAAAAAGGACTTGCGCGGCGAAGATTTGAGGATAAAGAAGAGCTGAAGGTGGCCGTAAACGACTATTTTGAGGGCAAAGACGGAAAATTTTGTTTAACCGGGTTATAAGCTCTGTATGAATGTTTTGAAAAATGTACTGCATTTAATGGGGACTATATTGGAATATATTTTAAATTTCGATTTTGTGTTTTAATACCTTAGACTCAGGGCTTTCCCGCTTCCATTTCATCTTTATGGCGTCTTGTTTGCCATCAATTATTTGACCGTTCTATAGTGTACTTCAATTTGAAAAAATTGGACTATGATACTGACCTTCCGACCAAACCGTTTTCTTTTTATGACTTTGAATTATCGATAGCAAATCTTAAAGTGAAGAACTGAATTTAATAGCTGCATGTTTGATCACAAAAAATCTTTTCAGTTCATAAATCCAATCTACATTTCTCTACATAGCTTTCAAATTTCCATCACTATGGGGTTTTATAAAAATGCATCGATCCATACCCTAAGCAAATGAAGATATATATTCGATTCCAAAAATAACTTGAGTATCTTTCATAAACAGCAACCTTTAAAACATTTTCTCAAATAATCGAAATTTTGTTCCGGATTCGGGTATCAGACAACCGTTCCTATCCTAATATTTGCGAATACCTATCCAAAGGGCTCGAAATAATTAAACATAACCCTATATTGATTATATCAGCGCCCGTGTCATCGTCCCTTGGCTTACATTAATTTCTCGGGACAGCCATCCACAACGATTCAGTTTGAATTTAGAAAGTTAGCTAGTTTTCATAGGCTCGCGAAATGAGTGTTAGGTGTGTTTCGCAACAGCAAAGCCGAAACCTAATTTTTATAAAATTAATTTGGAATCATTCTGCACGTAAAACTTATCTTTTTAAGAAAAAAATTACTTTCGATGAAAGGTCGTCCAGCAAAAATGCTACGGTAAACATTTTCTCTGGTAATGGTAAATAACTTACGAGCCTCTGTTGATTTTTCTTAGTGAGTTTTTTTTATAGTAAATATGTACGTTCGTTTCAATGGGGGATTCCCATTGGAATCAGAAAACGAACCCATGTCAATGGCCGTCGAAAAAAGTAGCATAAATACAAATCAATACTCTTTTGTTTTATATCTCCTAGGACACTTATATAAGTAGCAAAGGAAAACCACAAGGCAACATGAAGTTTTTTGTGGAAAATCACAAGGAATGGGGTTGGCATACATCTCAAGTTTAGCGTATTACTTACTAGAGAAATCGATTTTGCCTTTTTTTATGCTGAACAAGTGGTCTTCGTCAACTGTTTCCGTGTAATAATGAAAGTTAATTTTGGCCCAAATCATATCTTAGCAAATGTATATATGTATGTATGTTGGATCTTCCACGGTTTAATATACAAAGTACCTAAACTTTGTAAACTTTTTTGTAAACTGTGTTCGTAGCGGCAGAGCCAGTGTCGGAATTAAATTGTCTGCTATTTATTCCGTCACTTTAAGCTACCATTTTCATATTCAAATTAGTCTCCACTTCTCTACAAGAAACTGTTTTTGTGTAGAAAATTGAGTGACGGGATTGCGTCACAGCTGCGTACTAAGTCTTAGCTGGAAAGAATAAATTGCACATGCTTAACTTGCGTAAAATGAGTGGAGACATGTGTCCATGCAGTCTACATTTGCATAGTGAAAGCAAATTTTAACGCGAAGAAGTGAATACTACTCTTACTAAATTTCAAGTTAAATTTCGCTGAAACAAATTTCACGTAAAATTTTTTTATGAAAATTGCGAGCAATAATATAATATATATAATAAAAAAAAAATATATATGTCATCTCTGCTTCCATCAGCAAAGAAGCACGAATGGTTTACAAAAGAGAGTTGCTACTACCCTGACTACAAATAGAGCTAGAGAGAAATCGTTTTGAAGAAGTCCTTAGAAATGATCAAAGAACTCCACCTGAATAACACTCAGTTGATTGACGAGATCAAGGTCGAAACAAACATAAAATCTTGAACCAACTACGGAATTCTGATAGCCATGTCCTTCTAGCTGCTTGCTGCGGAAACAATAATCGGAAAAACATTCAGCATATCAGATACCTGCAGCAATAGTCCCGACCATACGACCCACAGTAGTCCACACCGAACAGCCTCCAAATCACGTGATTGATCCCATTTATTTGAGCCAAATCAAGATACTTGGCCTAAGAGGAGAAGAGTTAGTAACGAAAGGCTCAATTCGATTCAATAGCTCGCACCCCATAGAACACAAGTCATTCAACTCCATTCACTCGGGTCACAACAGTGATTCCCGGTTGGCAAATATTTTCCCACGTCTGGAAAACATCCGCCGTCGCACGTTCTGCCGATTTAGCAATCACGCGGTGAATAAGAAATTTCATTACTTCCAAGAATAAATTTGTAAGTTATTCGATAAATAACAACATCTAAATAAAGCTGTTTTATTTTAATAAAACTTTGTTATCGATTTATTTACTTATATAATCAGGTTTTGATAGTTTTTTTTTGTATCCCGTTGAATCGTATGGACGGTGTTTTAGATGGTTGTCAATGGAAGCTTTCGTTTATCGTGCCGGCATTCTTAATCAGACTGAAATCAGATTTCCCGTTTCATCATTTTAGATAGAGTAGTGAAAAGTGCACTTTCTCTTCACGCGTCACATCGTTTGTAGAACTTCCGTATCTATTGCGGTTGCTACTTGTCAGATATTTTGTATCTCAATCAGAGATGTTTCCCTTGACGGAGGGAATTTGTTCATTCGCCGAGAAAATCTAAGGAACTTTTTTCGAAGCATCTGCATATTTACCAGACTAAATACATATGCTGATAGTCTCAATTTTTAGACTTGTGACTATAATTTCTAAAGTACGGAGATATTCGGATTTCGACTTGAACCCAAATGATTGCGGTTAAGAAAGGCCCAAACAGACTAAAAGACAAGTGTGTATATTTGCGTGAATCCGAAATTATCAGAAATTAGATTCAATAGTTTGACACTTGTATGTTTTTCTGGATAGTATGTTTTTCTGGATAGTATATAGTAGCTAAATACAAAAACCGCACATAAATCTATGAAAATCAAGGGAATAATACACCAAAATCTATTGAATTTTTTACTTCTGTGTTTGGCGAAATTCACCTCAGGGGACTAGATGACCTGGATCTGACGAGTCCGGGGCAATTTAACGAGCAGGTGAACCGATTAACTGGAATCTTAGTGTCAGATTTCAAAGACGTGTGCCCGGAAAAGCTCGTAAGGAAAAACGCTACCTTATGGCGGAATGACGGACTTACAGAGGCTAGAGGTAGCACACGAAGAGCGTTTAACTACGCAACAAGGTCCGGAAACGTTGAAAACTGAAATCGATGCAAGCAAGAGTTGTCGCTCTTCAAAAAGAAGATAAGACGAGCCAAGCACGACTTATGGAGGGAATTCTGTGAGAACATTGAAAGAAGTACAGAGGCTGCTAGAATCAGGAAGTTCCTAAGCGTAGCTCCCGGCGTACCTACGTTTCAACGAAGGGAAAACGGGTATTGGGTGGAGGATCCGAAAGAATATCTGCAAATGCTACTGGAAATCGGCTTACACGGCACCATGAGGTGACAAATTTTGAGCGACCCACCGGCAGTCGGAGCAGCTGATCAAGGACGTAGTAGATGAGGTCAAGATTAAATGGGCTATAGGCATATTCCAGCCTTACAAAGCTACAAAGATTGATGAGATATCGCCCATAATGGTTCACAAAGCAGACAGGACCATCATCCCCATCCTGCAGCGTATTTTTACCGCATGCTTCCTCCTCGGGGTAGTACTCGAGCAATGGACCAAAGCTAGGGTAGTGTTTATTCCGAAACCTGGCGGGCTGAATCATCATTACGTGAAGTGTTTTAGACAAATAAGCTTAACACCGTTTCTGCTCAAAGTACTAGAGAAACTTGTTGATTTGCACATCAAGAGCTCGATTGATGTTGCGAGACTCTGTGTTGATCAACACGCGTATCCAGCGCGAAGATCAGTAGAGACGACATTACACAAGTTGTCGGTATAATAGAAAAATCTTTACAGCTAGGGGTAAGCCCGACAAAAACCAAACTTGTACTTTTCACAAGGAAAAACAAGGTGCCGTCTAGTACCACAAATAGGTCAGAAAAGATTAGCCTTAGAGTATTTTATGCTTGAAATTTTGATAGTTTTTGATCTATTATCCTATCCCCCAGTTATGAGATATGAATAATACCATCTTAGCATCAGAATATTCTTGACTTGCTCTTTTAGAAAACATTCCTTGATTCGTTTTTCTTATTCTAGCAAAAATTAATAGTACACATACTTTAAGCATATATATTCTGAAAGTATTAAAAAATTTAGACAAATATTAACATTGTTATATAGAGGGTGATAGAACTGATAGAACTTACGAAATGATTAACGATCAAACGAACTGTCATTCTGCTCTCACTTTTTGACATTTATAATCAGTATACTCTGGCAAATCATCATGAATAGATTGACGCTTGAGCAACGCTATCAAATTATCCAGATTTACTTTGAAAGTCAGTCATCAATTCGCACAACTTATAGACGACTTCGTGATTTTTATGGCGCTCATAATTGTCCATCTGAGCAAGCCATCCGTCGAACTGTGAATATGTTCCATACCACATATTCTCTAAGTGATGCAATAATACCAACACGTCAAAGAAATGTGCGTACTGAAGACAATATTGCAGCTGTAAACGAAAGTGTGGAAGAAGATCCAAATTTATCGATTCGTCTTCGGTCGCAGGTATTGGGGTTCTGTCCGTCCACTACATGGAAAATTTTGCGCAAAGATCTTGGGCTACACCCGTTTAAGATCCAGCTGGTGCAGAAACTAAAGCCACGAGACCATCATATGCGTCGTTCTTTTGCCGATTGGGCTCTAGAGCATTTGAAAACTGATCCGATGTTTTATCGCAAAATTGTATTCAGCGATGAGGCACATTTTTGGCATAACGGGTTTGCTAATAAACAAAATTGCCGCGTATGGAGTGAAATCAATCCACAGTAGACCATACAGATTCCATTGCATCCAGAAAAATGCACCGTTTGGGCGGTTTACACGCTGGTGGTATCATTGGACCTTATTTGTTCAAAAATGAAGCCGGAGCTCGTGTTACGGTCAATGAAGATCGTTACCGCACCATGATCAATGTTTTTTTGTTTGAAAATATAAATGAAATTGATCCAGGCAAGATATGGTTTCAACAAGATGGCGCTACATGCCATACTACGACCGCAACAATCGAATCATTAAAATCAAAATTTGGCGATAAGTTGGTTTCGAGAAATGGGCCTATCAATTGGCCCCCAAGGCCGTGCGATTTGACACCTCTCGATTATTTCCTGTGGAGCCACGTAAAGTCACTGGTTTACGCTGATAAACCAGCAACAATTGACGCCTTGGAGGCCAACATCGTTCGTGTTATTCGTGACTTACGGCAGCATTGCTCGAAAAAGTGGCCCGAAATTGGACGTCCAGAATGCGCTTCGTCAAGAACAGCCGCGGTGGTCATATAACCGAAATCATTTTTAAATGTTAATGCCAGGTATTGATCTTCCAAATAAAAAAACATTTTTGTATTGAAATTGAATTTTTTGCGTTATTTTTCAAAATTTCAAATTTCTATCAGGCTTTAAAAAACACCCTATATTTATGCTACTTACGAGTAGTATTAAGAGCGCAAATCCGTTTTTCGGGAGTTTATTGTGAAAGAATAGTAAAATATGTTTTATTGAAATTATTGTCCGTCACAGGCCAATATTATTTTCCATCTGCTGGATTCTTTTTCGTCTTCGCATGAAACAAGCCAATTTTTGGTCCCGTCATTGGAAGTGAAGTTTTGGTCAATCGATCAGAACAAATGATAATCGAAAGAAGCAATGTCTGAGCTATGCGGTGAGTGGTTCATCCAAGTTTGGCGTTTCCATTACGCCGTTGAAGAGTTTAGCACATGTGGCCGAGCATTGTCGTTTTGAAAAATCACTTTATCCTGCCTTTTCGCATATTCGAACCGTTATCCCTTCAGTGCTAGGTTCAATTGTTGTTGGTAGCGTTTACCAGTGATGGTTTTATTTGGCTGGAGCAGCTGATAATACACAACACCCTTCTGATCTCACCATATGCAGAGCATGAGTTTGGAACTATGGAAATTTGGCTTGGTCGTCAAAGTTGAAGTCTGGCCAGGGCATCCGTACCATTTTTACCTTTAGGGTTATCGTATTGGATTTATTTTTTTGGCTTGGCGTGTAACTCTTATTGAATTTGGCATGAAAATTCATAGAGTATTGCATCAAATTCTTCGTCTTTGAACTTTTTTGGGTGTCCTAGACGCTCTTTGTCTTCCAGGTAAAAATCACCATTTCTAAACCGCACTAACCATCTCTAGTGCGTTGAATTCTATGAGAAATATTCAGGATAACCTTCGATGAGCAATCGATGAGCTGCAGCTGAACTTTTTTCAAATTGAAGAAGTAAAGCAATACTTCCCGCGAATTACGTTTTTTTCTGCACCTAATTCGATACATCGAGGACGCAAAAACTATATTGTTTACACTTCAAGCAAATTACACCTGATCAAAGTTACTATTAAATGTAGTTTTAACTTGAATATAGTTAGTGTTGTCTGATGTGTAAAGCGCTAGTACCACCATCTGTTATCCTCCATTTTTAGGGTTTAGGTACACTTGGGACGTCCAAAAAAAGCTCTTTTTTAGGATTTATTTTTAGACACACATTAAAATAATTAATAAAAAATGTTTTTTACTTGAAAGAAATATATTTGTAGATGCTATTGTATTTTTTTTAAGGCAACAGGTTGAAAATTAGTTGAAATAGAGTAAATTTTCGAGGGGTCCAAAAAAAATTGTTTTGCCGGGATCACTGTAGCTTGTCACTGGATCATCCGAAATAAAAAAAATCGGGGGCTATTAGCTAATGATATAGTGCTCCGAATGAACGAAGGACTTGGCAGATTTTGATTTTTCGAAAAATGGCGGTTGTAGAAATTCAAATTTGTATTTTCGACCAAAATTTCACTCACATTTTCGGCTAATGAAAAGAAAAATATCGTCCAGTCAAAAAATTCTTCGTTCATTCGGAGGTTAATTACATATAAGATAAGTGGGGAAAATATCATGCTGATCAATAAAGCCGTTTTCAAGATACAGTGATCACTGACTTCGAAAATATAGTTTCGAGAAAAATGCTTTTGAAGCATGCAAAAAAACCGCTTTATGCATAGAGACGACTTCATTCAAAGTTATTTATCTCCATAAAGAATTGTCCGATTCGTCTGAAATTTGCAGAGAATGCTTTTGAAATATACTTCTTTTAGAAAATGCAATGAAAATAAAATTGATTTTCTCAAAATTCTAAGTGAACCTGCTTCCTTAATTTGCACTACTAATATTTCAGCCGAGTACTACTCTTAACTTGACTTTAAGGAGGTAAGAGTTAGCATTTGTATAAATATCTCAAGAATATAGTCCCGAAATTTGAAGTCAATCAGAGCAAAACTCTCGAAGTTATTGAATACTTAGTCCCATCTCCTCTATCATTGTAGCTCCGTCAACTCGGAATACAGTTGTCATTTTCTCAAAACCACTTTTCAAAAGTTCGTTCAAAGTCATTTAAAAATCCCATTACCGATTCATTTCAAACTTGGCACACACTTTCTACATGTAAAATACTTCCCCCAAACAAAAAGTTTTAGAATTTTTTTTTTACATTAAGGGGGCTCTCCACCTACAAAAAGGACAAATTTTTCGTGAAAAATAGCAATCTTCACTTCAAATGACCACCAAAAATTCCAAAAAATTGTTCAAATGACCAAAAAATTGAAATCAGAGAATGTTGGGGGAGGAATTGATGATACTTTGACTAAATTTTAATGTTCTTTGATTTCCGATAATTTTCAGCTGAGATACAATGAACACCGCAAATCATCTTTTTCCAAAGACGTTCTTGAAAATCCGTTGTCACCGGTTTGTTTGTCGATATTTTCGCACTAAAAATTCAAAAATGTTATTGAAATGATAATTAATACGGTACAAAAGGTTTAAATAAATATTCTCTATCCGTAGTTCTATAAAAAAAAATCGTGAAAAAAGTGTTTTTTTCACGCTGAAACCCTTACCCCTCCATTAAAGCTGATATACGGCGAGCATATCGAGCCGTATGGCCGTATCATACCGGCAAATACTGTGCTGATCATAGCAGATGTAATCCAAGTCAACTTACTGGCAAACGAGCACAGGGAAGTCTTTGTGAATAGTTTAGAAGTGAAAAGAGAGAAAGCAAGATACCTTGGAATACAAGCAAAATTGATGCCTGGAAACTTGGCTTATCCGCACGATAAAACCTTGGCTGAGTCATGATCACGATGTAGTTAACTTCCACCTGAATCAATTAATATCAGGTGACGATTAATTTAGGAAATACTTTCAGAGAATGGGAGAAGTCAGGACAGAGTACTGCCAATA
Source organism: Nemotelus nigrinus (assembly GCA_947369275.1). NCBI lineage: Eukaryota > Metazoa > Arthropoda > Insecta > Diptera > Stratiomyidae > Nemotelus > Nemotelus nigrinus. The sequence goes on from OX376373.1 coordinate 191,795,685, forward strand.
CTCCAGTAAAGACTAACGATGCATAACGAGAAGAGTTTGGAAGTTCCTCCATTGGTTGTGGAAGCAATGCTCGACGCTTTGGAACGGAAAAAAAGAAGTATGTCTTACAGGCTTCTCGCGGTAGTGAAGTTCGCCTCTTAAACATAGAAAAACAAACTCACAAACATGCCAAGTCGTAATCAAAATCGGATAATATTAACATGCCGTGAGAAAGAGGATGCTGTTAGTAACGAATGTTTAGATCAATATATCTCAAAAACGGTTATGGTTACAGGAAAAAGTTATATAATCTTTTTTGTTGAAAATTTTGTAAGCTACAAGTTTGTCATACATAGTTTTTTCTGAAGACGTGACCGTTACTGAGATATTTAGGAAAAGTCACTTTTGGTGACCTTTGACCCCGTATAAAATGTGACGCAGCACTCGGATCGATGGGGACTTTTGACATTTTGTTTAACACGCCAGTACCAAGGTTCACACCAAAATTCAGCTTTCCCCTAATTTTTCCGAAGCACCATGTTAGATTTCCCTGGACTATAGGGGAACTTGATAGGTGGCAGTTGCACGTCCAAGTCGAAGTAATGCGAAAACGGTCCCAGCTCGCACACCCAGCTGGTGATGTTTTTTTAGTGAGTAAGAACCTCAGCGAATCCTGCATCGTTCGTATGGAATCTTAAGGAGGTTTTTCGACAACAGTTAAAAAAACAACATCTAAGTATCTTAAAGATGAACTTACTGTTCAATAAATCAATCCGCGACGATATCTTTTGTGCGACATTTCTCCCAAAGAAATTACATGAGTGGATTAGCTGAAAACAATATTCAAAATTACAGCCCTCAAGCCTCAAATTTAATTAAGTTGTGTCAATGCCATTCAGTAATTCAAATTAATCGGGATAATTTCAGAGCAAAATTCATTCCCCGTCAAGCTACTTCGATAGCATTACCATCGTTGTGGATTATTATTCTTTCCGGAACGTGATATTTCTCTATACTTGTATCGTTTCCTTTTTTATACAGCCCTTATCATCTTTCCGTTTGCTCTAACATGCTTACACGTTTGTGTGTCTATTGATTGAGAACTTCTCAGCATCACCACATTAGTCGCCTGCGGAAAATCTGATCCTGACTGTAAGCTTTGAAATTTACCTTATATTTTTGTATATTTTTCACAATTCTGAGAAATCATCGAATCTGTTGGTAATAATTTCTTTTGCGTATCGTGAAGTCAAACCACCGATTGTATATTCTCAGCTCCTTACGTTCAATTGTAATATATAAACGGGTATATTTTACATATTTTTCGCTACATGCTCACTCCTTCATAGATGATGGCCATGAACATTGAAGATATTAGGAGTATGTTTTTTTGTTGTGAAACTTCACATTGATTTACATAAAAATGTTTGCGTGAATAAATATGCTTGATTTAGAAGAAAAAAAAACAGGGTGCATGTCATAAGTCATATATTCTGAAATGTGCATATATTTATATTCCACATCCTCGATAATCCGCATACATGATACAAAAAAAAAGTTGGGTGGATTTCTAAACTTTCACGACATTTTCGAACGCTCGGAAGAAAGGGTGGCGCCAATACCTTCATACATGCATGTGTACGTGTAGCTCATATGCATATTTTGTGCGTTACACAATCATGTGGAAATTTCCATTGCTTTCTCTGCGAAAGATTATCAGCTTCAGGCGCAATATGTAAATTAAATGGTACGTGTGCGTGTAGAATGGTTGCCGCCTTATGCTAGCAATACTCTTATTCGACATTTCAACATCATAAAACTCCGAGCAAGTGCCTATATAATGAGAATTTCAATTTATGAAGGTCATCAAAAACACACCTCATTACATGAAAAACGTCATAAAATTCATTACATAAAAAAAATCAATTTGCACATGCTAGATAAATGGGCGATCATGCTTACAATCGAACAGCAAAGTTTAGTGTGATTTTTTAATTTGAGTATATGCCACAATATTGCCATGAATCCAAGTAATCCTTATTGGATGTACCTAGTATAACCAGAAATTTTATCCCTCATAAGATGGTGTGTAATTTCAAATTCGGAAAGAAATAATGTACGAAAAGTCATTTTATATATATTCTTTATTGCCTTTTTAATAATCACAAAATAACGTTCATTCGAAGTGCCCCCCTTTTGATTGACACACTTCTTCAACCGATTTAGCAACTCATCTATCACCGTACGCACTGTTTCCAGATGTATCAATGCCACTGCTGCCACTTAATCACGCTTCAACGACTCGGTGTTTCAATGAGGTTTCGTCGAGCAGGCTTTCTGTTCTAAAACGTCCCATAGTCTGTAATGCAATGGGTTTAGGTTAGGAATACCAGAGGGCATATCTTCGAAGGCAATAAAATCGGGTAAATTGTACTTTAACTAACGTTGCATGGTTTACGTTTTATGTGCAGGTGCTGAGTCCTGTTGCAATATCCAATGCTTATTGGAAAATAACGTTTGGGTCAATGGCTTGACAACGGGCTCCAAAGTATCCGTCTGATAGTTAGCTACTTATATTTTAATGCCTTGTTCACGAAAATGGAGCTTAGTGACCAACCCATAAAACACGCCCCACCAAACGATGACCGACGCCGAACTTTTTTAAAAGAGCTGTGTGCATAGATTCTATCATTTTCAACAGTTGAATTTTTCTTCTATGGTGAAAATCTACGGTTGAAACATCCGTAAATAGGATTTCTCGATAGCTGCCATAACTTCTTTGCTTTGGTCACTCTAATGTGGTGTAAAGCTGCCGTCAAGCGATATCCAGTACTTCGGCGAAAAGCGCCTAGCTTTCAGCTTTGTTTTAAGATGCGGGACATGGTCCTAGGTGGAATTTTCATCTATATACCTTATCTATTTGAAGCAAAGTGATTGGAATTTCTTTTTTCAATCAATTTTACAGATTATCTGATTAAGTATCTTTAATTTTATAAGCGCTTCATTTGAACTGATATACAGCGTCTGTATAATAAGTAACCGGACTGACCTCAGGACATTTTTTATTGGCAAAATATGTACAATTTTTCTTGAGAAATCTTCAAAGTAGTCCCCATTGGAGTCGATAACACGCTGATACCGGATTTTCCAATCCCCGAACGCTCCCTGGAAGTCGGCAACCTCGATGCTGTCTAGAGCGCTCGTCGTAGCACGTTGAACGTTTTCCAGAGTCCCGAACCGCGTCCCCTTAAGGTGTCTCAGAAACAGAAAGAAGTCCGCTGGTGCCATATCCGGGCTGGAAGGAAGCTGTGGCAACGTTGCCCTCGACTGTTTGGCCAACTGCTCGGTGACGAGCAGGCAGGTGTGCGACGGAGCATTGTCGTGATGGAGGATCCACGAATCGGCAATCTCCGGACGGACTCGGCGAACCCGGGCGGTTAGTCGACGGAGCACCTCTCTGTAGTACTGGCCGTTTACAGTTTGGCCGGGTGGCACAAACTCTTTGTGAACAATGCCTTTCACGTCAAACAAAGCAATGAGCATCGACTTCACCTTCGATTTGCTCATGCGCGCTTTTTTCGGTCGTGGTGACGCCGGTGTGTGCCACTCCGAACTCTGCCGCTTCGTCTCAGGATCGTATCCGAAAACCCACGTCTCGTCTCCTGTAATAACGTGGTTAAAAAACTCTGGTTCGGTTTGCAGTCGATCAAGGATTTCCGAAGCGACAGCAACACGACGCTCCTCTTGCTCATTAGTCAGGTTATTGGGTACCAGCTTCGCGCAGATCTTCCTCATGCCCAGATCGTTCTTAATAATGTTGTGAACGGTCATCTTATCAATTCCAACCTCATCGGCGATAGCCCAAATGCTCAGACGACGATCACTGTTCAACACATCACGCACTTTTTGCACATTTGTGTCCGTGTGACTCGTTGATGGAGGACCGACGCGCTGTTTGTCATGGACGTCATCGCGGCCCTCCCGGAAATTTATCAGTCGTTTCCATTTTCCTTAAAAAGCGAATATTTCTCAGGAGATTCAATGACTAGAACGATTTTTCTGCACGTACCTGGCTTCGCTGAAGAGCTACTTGCTCAGCCATAAAATCACACGGACAAATTCCTTGTAATTACTAAAATGTCCAGTAAATTTTTTTATAAGCTGATGTTTTGGTTAGAAGTTATCATAAATCGAAATTTGGAAAGAAAATCTATGCCTACTGTTAGGAACTCAGCGCTCACCAAGCGTGAACAATTTCTAAAATGTTATTACAGCCAAGCCTAAAAAAATTGTCAGATTGCTTCTTGCATACTTAGTTTTTCCGAATATCTGTTTTTTTAAATAGAAATATAAGCATTTTGTTGCAACTGTCTAAACTGTGTCGAGCAGTCATCAGGGTAGTATGATATTTATAAGGGATCTCTTTTCAAGGTGAAAAGGTTTCCCAGTTGCACGAATTTCAAAACTTGGGAAGGTAAAACCCTTGCTACTCATATTCATTATTGGTTGCTTGTATTATAGCAACATCTCCTACAGCATAAATGATAAAAATGCTCAACACTTTGCCAGCACTACAAACAAAAGTGGATCACAACTACTTAGCGTCAAAGTCAACCTTCATCGAAAATTACACGGATAGAAAGATGTTTAGGGTTGCCATTCGAACAATTTCTAATTATCATTTCCATTATTTGCATTACAGATATCAATTATTTTCATTATAGATATTTGTCATAAGAATATTTAATGGTAGCATCTGTTGGTAGAGAAATAACACTAACGCCTGGTGCTGGCAGCCTCCTGTTAGCATCAAAGCCAAAAGTATACCAAATCTGCTTCACGATAAGGCCAACCCATCCTGTGAATATCGCTTTCGATCACTGCATTAGAAGTTATAGCGGCAAAAAAAATTAAGAGTAACCCCCCGCAAAGGTATTCAAATTTTCGAAATCCTAATATTTGTTTTGTATTGCCACTACAAGATCATTAACCTGTGAAAATTCAATGACAACATTGCTTAGTAAAGAAATTACAAAAGTTACAAAAAATTACAAAAACTACCGAAACTGGCAGTCCTATCGGGATTTTCTAACCAAATTCTTACGAAATTTGGCCTAAAATTAGGTCAAATTTACTGTATGAAGTATGGGAAGCTCTGGAACGAAAAGCTTAATTTTGCTGAACAAATTTTCTAGATTCCAGAGACAAATATTAACATAGCTGGGAGGTGTATTCTAAATTTTAAAACACACTAACATCAAACATGGCTCAGAGTGAGATTTAGCTACTTTGTGAATTTCGTTAAAAGCTGCCTGGTTCAGAATTTATAGGGCACAAAGCAGCTATTTTTCTTGGTGATTTTTCAAGATGGCATCCACAGTTCAAAATCACTTCTATCAGCTTTGCTTCTACTTAAGGTTAAACTGTTCTGTGAATTTAATATTGATTTGATTATCCGATTGTGAGTTCTCGTGAACAGGAGTTTCGAGTACTCAAAATAGAAATAATTCGGTCATGTGATTTGCCGTTCTTGTGCAATACGAAGTTTCAGAAATTTTAATTTGAAAGGATGGACAAGAGATCAAATCTATCACCCAATTGCATTTTTTTCGAAAAAAAAGCTTTGCAGGAAATCGAAAATTTGAGGGATTTTTTTCACGTACCTACCATAGCTACAAGGTTGTACATGCACGGTTTTAGTCATGTGTCGGCTAGGTCAACACTAACACGCCTTTTAGGCACTGAGCGCCTACCTGGGGTTTCAAATTTCCAAAAACATTATAAGTTTTCATTTGCAATACTTGTTATTAACAATATAATTCTTTGCGAGGATATGTAGCGGTACATCAATATTCACTAAAATAGCCACCGCCGCCAAAGGGTTAAAGTTATCTTGATTTTTTTTCAACTAATCATATACCTACTAGAGCACTGCACGAGTACGTACAGCATCGTACGATTACGAGTACGAATACTCATCACACGATTAACACGATTACCTCGTGTGTACTCGTACTCGCCATGCAATTCAGTACTCGCATCGTTCCGCATCGGCATCGGCATCGGCGAGTACAAAAGTAATCGGCATCGGCGAGTGTAATCGTATTTGGCATCGGCATCGCCGAGATTTTGCTTATGCTTAAGGAATGTATAGCATTATACGAGACATCCATAGGAAGGTGAAAAATGGAACTTTAGACATAAACAGAAAATTCACTTTATTAGATTAAAACAGAATATAACAAAAAAAATATTTTCTAGTATGCACTATGCAGTCTATTCTACACAAAATAATGCTTATAAAAAGAAAGGTGTACAGTCTTGAATTAAAAGAAATGGTCTTTGATATTTCAAACATAAGTAAAGATTATATATAACTTGTCTTCCACTGTTTATTTGGTTTTTTTGTTAACCCTTTCCTGCGGAATAGAAACTCTCAACTATCTCTCATAAAATGAAAATACCGAAAAAGAAAAACTACAAATCTGTCCAAAAAAAAAATAAGTTTATTGGTTTTATTTCATTTATGATATTGAGCATTTTTTCTTTCAATTACATATGTACTGTTGATTTCGATACCTAAAAGTCCTGTTCCGACTTACCAAAAAAGCTCGACGACTATTCACGATGCCTACTCGCAACACTGCACGATGCTACGATGCGGTTCTGGCGAATATTACTCGTAATCGTAAAGGAAATATAATCGGCGATGCATTGGCGAAACGATGCCGAGTATGTACTCGCATCGTTCAGTCGTGTACTCGGCGATTTTTTATCCGATTACTTTTTACTTACTCGTGCAGTGCTCTAATACCTACATCCATGTACTCCGAAATTTCCAGCTGAATCCGGCCAGTGACCTCAGAGATTAACTCCCTTTATCTGATTGCTGATACATATATATATATATATATATATATATATATATATATATATATATATATATATATATATATATATATATATATATATATATATATATATATATATATATATATATATATATATATATATATATATATATATATATATATATGTATATATATATATATATATATGTATATATATATATATATATATATATATATATATATATATATATATATATATATATATATATATATATATATAAATATATATACGAGAGGCATTCAAATAAAAACGAAACTTTATTTTTAATAAAAATGCATTCAAAGAAAATATATAATACCCGCATATTATTTTTCCACATAACCTCCCAATAACCCACCAGATTTTTCCCATCGTTTGAGTACATTTATATTCACCTGTTAATAAAACGAAACGCGTTGGTGTTGCGGAAATTTGCGGAAGAAATTTTCGATTTTTTAGTCATTTTAAAAATGGCTACCTGGCGCCGAACGTGTTGACTTGATTTAAAAGCTGGCAACAGTACGCAGCATTGATTATTCTTCGTAAGTAATTAAATAAATATTTTATTGTTATAATTATTTTGATTAATGCAAGTTGTAAATTCAAGTGATACAGACTAGTGTCTTTACAAACTACATTTATCAAAATCTAGCTCGTGCTGTGTTTCATTTTTAACAATTTGTAGAGTAATTTCACAAAGAAAACATTCAAAGAATACAAAAACTTTCTATAGGAAAAACATCAACAGGTTAAAAAAAAACTGTCGCAAGAACTTTCCCAGCCGACAACCGCGTTTTGGCTTTTACCGGTGGCCGCTCTTCTCTCATCGTCCATTCCATATTTGCCTGTTTCGACTCTTGTTTAAAATGGTGCACAAATGTCACGTCGAAGGCGACAATGCGTTTCAGAAAAGCCTGTCCTCCAGCCTGAAAGCGCTCAAGGAGCCTTGCTGAAATTTCGGTTCGAGTGTGTTTCTGATCTTCTGTAAGGAGCCATGGAATCCATCGTGCTGAAATTTTACGAAAATTTAGCTCTTCAGTGATTATGGTTTGTGTACTCCCAACATTTATTCTCACTTTTAAATAGATTTATGAGCCGTATAACACCGACCGGCTTCGATGATTCCTTTTACGGCACGATTATTGTCCTTTATATTTCCAAAAAAAGTCTCGTTTATGTTTCCGAGGCTAGTCTCTTCAAAGTAAGGTTGGCGAGAGACTGACTATTTCTTCTGTAAAATGCTTTCTGAAGCACTTATCCCGAATCCATCGACAAACCTTCACAGCGACTTCCGACGAATTGACGATTGAACGAAAATGGCTAAACAATTTGAAAATTTTCTTATGGAACGTTAGATCACTCTCAGAGCTCAAGCTGGTCCGCAGCTAGCTGCCGCCCTGTCTCAGTATAAGACTGATATAAAAGGAATACAAGAGATCAGATGGACAGAGAATGGTGTTTTACAAAAGAAAGAATATGATTTACATTGCAGCTGTCAACTAAATCACCATGTGCTCGGGGAAGGATTCCTAGTCAGGCCAAAAATGAAGTTTACCATAATCGGCCTTAACGCTATCAATGAAAGACTATGTACCCTTTTCGTGCGAAGCAAATTTGCAGACTGAGACTACGCGCGAATGTGTGGAAATATTTCACAATTTTTTTCGAAAATGTTTTGAAAATATTTTTAAAATGTTTCTGGGCTGGTGTGACACCGAATTTAGAGCCAAACTACATGAGTTACCACCGAACTTTTGAGGCTGAGAACGGAACAGATGGGTTTGTGTGAAGCAAACTATTCGAGCGCGATTTAAGCTGCGTTTTTCGCTGTGCATTTATATGTAAATACTCGTATGTGAATACTTTTATACTTGTCGACCTTGCTTGGTGATAATTAAATAAATAAATAGATTTGAAAACCAAACCAAATCCATGGTAGGGTTATATAATTGGCAAGCTAGTGTTATATAATTGGCTAGAATATTGAACAGGGGTCTATAAATAGTTCCTCAACGATTTGAAACAATTTAGTTTGAACTTACGAACCAATCGAAGAACAGCCAATCATTTATTGAATTGTGAATGTTTTACATACGAGAACGTTTTAATTAAAATAAAAGTGGATTAAGCTATGAAAGCGAACTGTTTTGGTTGTGGAAATGCAGAAAAGCTGGAACCTACTTTTTCTGTTGCAGAAAAACCATTTCTGTTTTAACTTGTATATTTCCATGTAATGTTTTCTGATAATTACATAGTAAGACACTTACTTATCAGGAAAAGTTTGAATTGAATTGAAAAAACATTCACATGAAATTAAGAGCAAGATGTATGCAAATCACTTTCAATTAGTTGCTTAAAAACATACAAATTGTGTTGAGTGTTGTTTTGCATATTAAAACAGATGTACATATTCTAACGATGGTAACATGCCGACGTTGCCTACGAAACATCTAGCACAAGGACATGACGTGTAAGCTCTCAACGCTAGAACTCAGTTCATGAATACCAACGAATCAAAGTACAGTCGTATATTCTCTGATTCCTTCCGAAAATTGCAGAATACTCCAGATAAAATCCTTCTAACTCTTGCTCGTCGTGTCTGATCTCTGCTTCGTTAACTCTACTGAAACTTGGATGCTCCAAAATAGTTCATATTAAGCACCGAAGTCCGTTTCTGATACCATGCTCAGCAAATGTGCGGGTATCAAATTACCGGTGTTACGTACACTCACTTAATTTCAATAATATCATTAATCCTCGAATAGCTGCATTTTCGAGTGGTAGAAAGGCTGCCCCTGAGTATCGTATGCAGTATGCTCGTTGTGAGACTCGGGCTCGAAAGTTAGCATCGTGTGCCTAATTTTATTATTATACCTACGCTGACGAGAGCTCTCAATGGCGCCAGACCATAGATACATGTTTACTGATTCTGGGTGGGAATTCCCAATTGGAATCTATGGATATCGATGTGCTCATCAAGGAAAGTAGCTTTTGGCAAAATTTAAATTCCATTGTGCATTGTAAATTTTGGATTTGGGATATAACAGGTATGTACTAACTATCGGATGAATGCTTATTAGATTCCTATTGTGAAACCTTAATGAAATATCTGACTCACCAATTCCTATGATGGAGTATGCTATTCGGATATTCAACTCGTTTTATTTAAATGTAGAAGTAGCTTCCTATTGGGTAAATTATCAGAAAGGGGATATGAAATAGGAAGAAATATTTGTAATAAAAATATAAAATGGAGTTAAGAGGGAAAATACATGTAAAATCGAAAAAAAAATTGCTAATATCAGATTGATTTAAAATATATATATTGTTCATTCAGAAAACGTTTAATATTAAATCCTTAAAGTACATGTCTCACAGTAAATGAAAATATTTTTTTAATAATTTTTCAACACAAAATGGCGGCGATGCGAACGAATGAAAAAAACACATCAAAAACTGCCTCGTACAACTTAACGCCTTTTCCGGGGAACTTGCAACATTCAGAGAAAAAAAATATGCTAATGAAATATATAATTCATAGGTGAACCAATAAAATTTATAAAAAAAAATTAAATTTTTACATTAATTGTAGATTAAACATAAAAATCGATTATTTTTCAAAAAAAATCACACTTTAAACATTAATAAACAAACTGTTTTTCTGAAATTACAATAACATTTAGTTTCAACGAGGAGATAATACTCTTTTGTGGATGTGGTGTAAATTTGAACCGAATCGATTCAATATTTTTTGAGATATTTTGTACGGCAGTTGAAAAAGTACTACTTTGAGAAAAACGCGTTTAAAGTTTTAAAGCTCCACCGACCTGGGGAACGCCGCGCTGCCTTTAACTGTCTATAACTCGAGAACTAATACGAATATCGCTTCAAAATTTTTTTTTGGTATATTTTAAGAGCATTTCAAACATTTTGATGTAATAAAAAAAATCGATTTTTTTTAGCAGTTACATGTATTTTCCCCCTTAAATGGAGATTAAAACTGGGCTCAGCGAATTGACGCCATTAAGATATTCGTAAGTAGTAGAAAAATAAATGTACCTCTCACATTTCCATTTTGAAAAGTGCTAAAACGCTACCTTTCTTAGAGTTAAAATACATCTTAACTAGCCAATGTGGGTCTAGTTCACATTTTAATGGAGCATTTTAAACCAAATAAATTTATAGAATGCAAAATAAAGCAAAACTTTAGCTGACATTGAAAAAAAATTGAAAAATTTATCACCATTTAGTTCCTAGCTATACGATGAAATTCTAATTCGGTTGAAAACATGCGCAAGGAAATTTGGGCAGCAAATTACCAAAAAATTTCAACTGATGAGAACCCTCAACGCTCTTATTGTCCTGTTGGAGAAAAGACTTGGTGTAATTGGCGCAAGGCGGAGGCAGCTGGTGGTAATGCTTTAAATAATTTCAAACATCCTCCACCTTTAGATGATGAGGTACAAAAAATGTTAAAGCCTATTTATGAAGACTTATCATCAGAAGATTGATCAAAGCGCTGCTTGGGCAATTTTACGCAGAATAATAACGAAAGCTATAATGCTTGTATGTGGAATTTGGTCCCCAAACATACTTTTTGTGGAAAATATATCATAAATATGGCTGTAAATATTTCTGCATGTACATTCAATGAAGGATTTATGGCTATCTTGAAAATAATGCAAGTCATGGGAAATAAAATTGGCCAACGTGCGCTGGAACATGCAGAAAATAGAGATGCTGCAAGAATCAACCAAACGGAAAAACACTCCACTGAGCCATCTAAAGAGGCCAGAGCTGCTTGAAGGGAGCAAAACTCTTTGAAAGAGAAGAAGTATGAGTAAGAGGAAGGTATATTGTATGGTCCAGGCAACGCAGGTTAAATTTCGGTAAGATTAATTACAAAAAATATTGAATTTTAACTTTAAACGCGATTTTCTCGAAACAACCTTTTCCAAGTTGGAGTGCATCATTAAGAAACATGTATATATTCAATCGTTCTGAAATTTTAACACGTTAATATGCACATGTTAATGCTCAGAATGAACTACGGATGAAAAAATCGGGATTAAGTTTTTAGCTATTACTGAGTTTTGGGGGAAAAACCTAGATTTTTAAAAAAACGCCGCCATTTTGCTAATTTTCAACCAATTTTTTTTTTAGTTCATTCCAAGGCCGCTTTGATGCTGATTCCAGCCTTTTCTGAGGGCAGTTATCGTGCACGCCAGGTTTTTTTGAAGTTTAATTTTCATATCGCCGAAGCTTTTCATAGCAACACTGGAGGGAGTCTTCCGAAATCTAGATTGCAACGGAAGAGAATAGAAATTGACGGCGAGCACCTAAACCACCTCAAGTTTGCAGACGATATAGTACTAATGGCTTAGAACCCCGATGAACTCCAGAGCTTAATTGATGAGCTGAACACGGCCAGCAACGAAACAGGGCTGAGAATGAACCTCAACAAGACGGAAGTCATAAACAACGCGTAGATAGACAGAAAGGACATAACATATACTTAGGTCAACTGATACATCAGTCAGGATCATTCCTTCCAGAAATAAACCGGAGAATCAAACTATTTGGCAGAAACTCAACCATCTTCAAGTCAAAAATGCCAGTATTCCTGAAAACTAGAGTCCTGGACCAGTGCGTGCTGCCGGACATAACCTACGGTTGCGAAACATGGACGCTAAAAACAGACATCACAATGAAGCTCCAGGTCACTCACAGAGCGATGGTGAGGTGCATATTGGGCATAACCAGGAGAGACAAAAAGACCAATGAATGGGTAAGGCGAAAGACAAAAGCTACAGATGTCATACAAAGAATGAAGTCGCTAAAATGTCAGTGGGTGGGATACCTGGCGAGGAGAACAGACAACAAGTGGTCCACAAGAATAACGCTGTGATATCCGACGGGCGTCAAGAGACCAATGAAATACCCACTGCAAAGATGGGACTATGACATCAGAAAACAAGCAAGTATAACCTGGTCCCGCGTAGTGTGTAGTGCTGACATCAGGGGAGGCTGCATCATATGAGAATGATTGAATAAAGCTGGCAATGATATATATATATATATATATATATATATATATATATATATATATATATATATATATATATATATATATATATATATATATATATATCTGAAATTTTAGAAAGAAACAAGAAGTTTGATGAATATACTGGCAACCTGTGGCTATGGTCCTTTCTTGGAAAAACACTTAGCCAAGAGAAAGGTTTCTGTTCTATAGCTTCTGATGTAGATATTGAACCAACCCGAAGTTCAAAAACTAGATTAAACATAATAGTTTTTGGTTGCAAAACTTTACTCTGATAAACTTTTAGCTGGCAACAATTTCATATTAAGAAATGCTACCATTAAATTGCCAAATGGTAGCGACTTTGTGATTTTACGGTAGCCTTTCAAATCAACTTGCATCGCAGTAAACGGATCAAGTTGAAATTAACTGGGTAAATTGCTCAGAAGATTTGAAATAGTTTTGGCTGTGGCGCTAATGGTTGCAGGCAACAGGCCCTTTTGTTACTTCCGTATCAACAGATGCTTTCATTAAATTTCCATATGATGAACACCTTCAATAAAAATAAGAAACAAATGTTTAAATTTTTCAATTTTGAAAATTTTCGGTATTTTCTCAATCCTCATAACATCTGATGTACTCTTTAGATAAAAACGAATGTAACGTAGTAGGTTTGTCGTAACGTGAAGCAGTTGTGATAGGCTTTTGATTGCAGTACTAGCAAAGTCTTGCCAACACTAGACAGAGCTGAGCTGCTATCAAATTTTCTGAGGATAAGTATTTTATAATAAAACTATCTTACGGGCGATCTACTTTTTTCAATTTTGTAACTAACGACTATTCAGTCTACAGTTTGTTCTAGCATCTGACTCCTAATTCAGTCATCTTATCAAAATGGTAAATGACTTTTCGTAGTTAGAAATAAGTTAACCAGAACATGCATTCAAAATTTCCCTATTTTTCTTCGAAGATCAGGCGTTTTAGTGATTCCTATGCACTAGAGTTAGTTTTTGTTATTGCAGCGTTCATGAACATTTGGCAACTTCTTTTTACACGAACTAAGTGCATATTCTTGTTTCTATTTCCGCATGCAACATCAAATAGGAAAGAGATGTTGAGATAATGTATAATGAGAAAGCTTTTAACAGACACGAACGCTTGAGTTCACAACAAAGCCATTATATTCTGTCACTAAAAAAAAAGGCAACACGCGTCAGAAAAAAAAAGAATGTCATACTTTAGATTGAAATTACGTAACCCTAGTGTCTACCGTCTTCGATTTACATTCAGCATCGGTATCGCTCACGCATTAAACTTTTATAAACTTGTTCGATTTACTCAGAAAGCCCATTAGCTACTGTATTTAACATCGAATATCCAGAACTATTTCCGCCGGTTTCTTCAAAGCACATTCGTCCTTCGAGGCCGGTGAGTGGGAAGTTTGAAAACGTTTATTTCGTTTGAATGAAAATCCAAAATCATGCTGTTGTCCTTCGTTCAACCTCTCGGTTGCCGCACTCATATGAGAAACTCAGAAACTTCAATACCAACTAATTGGACTTTCGCTCTGTTTATTAAATACAATCGATCCTTCTTGACTTTTCTAGACTTCGCACACTCTAAAGTGCTCGGCAAAGAATTAAAACGTCATCTCTCACCGACACTTATCCGACATGATTAACTGGAACAGCTCTAAATTTGCCAACAGACCAAGCAATCAGGAGGCAAGTGTTACACGGCAAGACCTCGGTCGCAAGCTCATTCTTACTTTGTTGTAGACTCCTTTATCGATTTTCATTGTATGAAGACTCTCGGTACAGCGTGAAGAGGCGAAGCATTAGCAAATCACCTTGACAGGTTTTATGGCCGGCATCGCTATTAAATAGTCTCCATGTCTATAAAGAGCCTCAACTATTGAATCAACGTTTTGACGTCAGTTCATATTTTTCGCTCTGTTGATCTGTGACGAAACGACAAATATTTTTCTTCATGAAAACCACTTAAACGGTCTCAGAGCAATGGACTGACGAAGGACACATTTCGCCGAATAGACTTTGCCTTGAAATCGCAGATTCGATATACTATGCGTGCGGACGTGGCGAATGTTTGATGAAGGATTAAGGGATTTCCTATTTCGGATGTTCAGCTAAGATACATATTGGCGTGTGTGAAACAAACTCATATGCTGGAGTACAGATGAGTATCTGATACAAGAAGCTCGATCATAACCAATCTATCAATACGTTTGGCTACTAACCGGACATTTCTGTGTGTCCGGCAAGGAAACATTCCGGTTATTTTTCGAACTTCGTATTCAATTTGGCAGGCAAACTCCGGTTGATCAAACAGTTTGAGTGTTTGGAAGATTGTTATCATTCAAGGGCATATATTTTTTCCGCAGTAAGTGGGAAACTAATAATCCTCGGCAGGTCCTGATTTTTTATTTGCTTTCTTCTTCCTCTCATTGGTAAATTGGTTTGGGAAATTTGAAACTGACATCCTTAAACATGAAATAAAATATGAAACTGTAATACAGCAAAATTCGCAAAGTTAAAGACTAAATTTATTGCAATGTGATTATGAGATAAGTCGCTGATTATCAATCAAACCAAAAACATTATGTTTCAAAAAAAGTAATAAGGCGGGAGTTCGAATACAGACGAGTCTTAAAAGCAATATATAATTTAAAAATATAAATTAACGAATGAAAAATCTAACAATGCCTTAGTCGTTTTTCAAAACCAAATGGTTTTTAGTACAACATAATTTTTTTTGAAATTAATATAGTATGTTTTAGTATATAGATATTTCGTTTTTTTTCGTGCATGCAGTTTAATTAGTTAACGAATTTTTTATATTAAATCAAATGATATACATTGTTGGCACTTCAGAGTAAATTTATTGGTATATTGCCAATGGAAGTGAATATAATATTCGAAATGAGAAAAAAATGTTAAAAATAAAAAATGTGACTGCACAATAAATTTTTATGGCTTTTAAAATACTTCAGAAAGAAAAAAATATTTTATAATTAATGCAATACTTTTCTTTCCGACACCTACCGGGAAACTGATTAAGAGTGGGCAATAATTAAACAACAATCTAATAATTGTTTATAATGATTGCTTTTTGTATACATAGCATAAATATTGCTTTTGGGGAGCCTTGCAGCACAATCTTAGTTTGATTTGAAGCGAAACTATTATATATTCTGGGCTCTAAAATTATACTTTCAGGATACTAAATGTCAAAGTTGATTGGAAATGGATAATGAAACGTGTTGATTGTGTTATAAGCGCAACATCATCTCCACATTTGCTGACACAGCAAACCAGGCGTCACCTGACCGTAGCATCGTCCTCACAATTGCCTCCGGCGTCACAAGGCCAATTGCAGTGAAAAGCATGTGTCGCTCCGTTTTGAAGCGGGCGCAATGAAAAAAGGTATCATTTTCCTTAACACAATACTTATAGAACTCTGTCTTGACTTTCCCCATTCTGTGAGGGTATTTCCACCAAGAGAACGTCTTCCGGCATTCCGAGGCGTCAAGAATAGACCCTTGTGCTGCTCCAGCTCACAGCTCCTTGATTCATTTCATAAATCAAAATAATCTCATACCATTGTTAGCAAGTATTCATCTACCTGAAAAGAAAATCCAATATGTCTATCGATCTCGCCGCGTTAAAAGCGTAACGGATGGCCAGCGTTACCAAAAATACTATAGGTCTAGCCCGACAACAAGCAGCCTATGCGCGCCCTACTGCGCTAATAACTTCGCTGATGGTATTTATTGCTAAGTGGCGACTGCGAAGCCCATGTTGGTATTTCGAAAGGTGCGACTCTTAGTATTCCGCCTTTAGCTGAAGTCTCAGCAGTCCTTCTAGAAGTTTCCCCGCAGTATAAAGCGTGCAGATAGGTCTGTAGGCTGATGGTGTATTAGAGTTTCCTTTTGACTTTGCGATTAGAGCAAGTTGCGCCGCTTTCCAGCGTAACGAAAAGGTACCTGCCAGTAAACATTCATTAGACTTATGGAGTAATGTTGACGAGTGTCTCTCCACCATTGCTTTTAAAACTTTGACTCGAATGTTGTCCCGAGCTGGAGCTTTTCGATTCTGCCGCCCACGCGTTTCTGACGCACACGCTGCGTAGTTTCTCTTCAGTGATCAAAAGGATATCTTCCTGGTGGACTGTGTAAACGTTTTCTCCTCCCACGTCATGTGCTGGAAATAGCAAATTTATAGTAAGCCTCAGAACATCCACCTCATCCACAGCTCGGGCGACCGATCCTACCCGATACTATTTTGTATCCTTGGCATCATAGGTTTCAGTCTACTTTTCGCATAGAGTTTTCCACATTTGTTTTACCTCCGCATCGTTACCCTGCTTAGGTGGCGCTAACCTCATCACTAAAATTGGTGAAAAGTGACTCCAACAGCTTCCTACTATTCAACTTCGAAATATTCTACCCCAGTATTTTCCGTCTAGAGTTCTGAGGAACCGAGCTTTCCCACGACAACTAGAAGGTGATCTAGTTTAGGTCACTATCAGTGTACTCCTCCATCAGTTTCCAGTCCCTTGCCGTCATTGAAAATGGACTAACCAAAGCGTGGTTTGCGGTGGGTTTGGTATTGACCTCCTGTTCATCACAGCCACACTGAGCCTTGACGCCATTTCCATAATTAATCTCGTCTTTGTGTGTTTGAGCTGGCATTCTCCACTCGAAATTTTTCGCATTGAAGTCACCAGCTACTTACTAGCAGCTTGCCAGGAAGATCTCGAAGAGCGTCTTCCAATGCTTCTATCTTTCTACGAACTTCCCTTATTGTGTCATTCGGTGAAAAATAGCACCTAACAAAGCTGATGCCTGGGTTTCCAGTCCACATACATATATCCATCGTCCGAATATCACCGACCAACGTGGACTTTCCGAGTAGCTGCAATTTATAAGTTTGCATAGCCCCAAGTATTGTAAAACTAGGCCTCTCGATTTCTCCTTCGATATGGTTCGCTGATCATTGCGATTTGAGCTCTGGATTCATGCATAAATTGCGCGAGTAAATCGTCTGCAGTACTTTATTCATGCAGTTTCTCCTGGAGAACCCTCATCTACGCAGCAACCTATTCTGCGAATCGAGCGCTTTCCGGAAAGCTTTATATGTTCCTGACCCCAGAACATGCTTGGCTTCTCCTGTTTTGTCCTTTGTCATTGCACAGCAAGCAGAATGACTTAGCCGTTCATACCTTTGAGAGGTGTCCGGCATGTCCGGCAGCAGTTAGTGCTACGGTCTGTTTCTTTGCAGTTTGTTTTTTGCATGATTCATACCTTCTTATCCCAGTGTTAATTCAAACAATGCTTGTTTGGCCAGTATCAGCTAGCTTCAAAGCTTTTGCTTCACCCAGTTCTACGACGCCTTTTCTTTGTCCCCTTGTATTCGGGGTAATTTTTACGTTCTTAATCCCCTCCTCTCGAATCGCTGCAATCACTTCTTCTTCTATCGTAAGACTATCGATGTGAAGAATCTCAATTTTGGATTAAGAAACGAGCCTTTTGAGCTCTCTAAAATCCCCACAGCTGCCTGGATTGCATCGTCGGATTTCACGATGTCTCCACACTTTGCCTGTGTCACAAGTACTCCATAGTCTGCTGTTTTGCTGATTAAGTAAACTTGTGTCCCCACTTTGTTTAGGCTTACCCCTGCTGAAGGACTTCTGCATTGGGTAGGCTTAATAGCCACATCTTTCTTTTTTTGCCGAAGACAACTGAAATTTCTTCCACTCAAGTTTTTTTTGCGTTAAGCACCGAATCCAACGCTAACTTCTAAGATGAACCAGAATTCGTCGATCTATGTTGCTGGTCGTTGCTCTTTTGTGGCATCCATGAGTGCTGTTCGCAGGTGCCAACTTCAGTTCGTGCCCTAACAGTGTTTTCTTTGTTAGGTCTACTTTCAAGTGTCCTTGTCCGTTTTTGTGATTTGGCTTGCACAGGGCATGGATTTTCGGCAGTATTCTTCGGTCTGTACACTGTAACTTGGGCTCTTTCAATTTTTCTCAGCTCTAGCTCAGCCTTCTTCCAATTTTCTGTACAAGCTTCGACAACTTCTGGAGCTTCTTCAAGTTAGAGAAGGCTGCTTTTAACTTGCCGCAACATATTCTTCCGCTCTTGGGATGTTTCTGCCATGTTTTTAATTATATCCCTGCACTTTCACAGCATATTTTCTTCTTGTGCCCTTACTTTGCAATATAGCTTCCCTTCGAAAAGTACGTTCCGTCTTCGTTAGAGTGGCACTCACTACAGCGCAATGCCTGTGTATGTTTTTCTGCACCAAACACCAATGCGCACGCAGAGTGTCCCACCCAGTTTAGGTGTGGTGGTCTCACTACCTACCACAGCAGGTGTTTCAAGTAGCCCTTCCTGCCTTACGGAGTTTTTGCCTATGGGTGGTATTTTTGGCTCTTTTCAATAAAAGGATTCACTTCCTTCGTCACAAGTGTCTTTCCGTCTGTTTCATTCACTTTATTGTTTAGTTTATTGTTCATCATGTTTTATGCCTAGGTTTGGACGAGAAGTCACCCTAATGATACTGTGGCTATCTATGCAAGCAGTGAGGCCACGTGAAGGCTGGCAGACGCCCTTAGCGCCAGCTCAGCACTAATCAGGAGTGCAACTCAGCTGAATCTGTCGCGCCAACTCAGCGGCACGAACTTTGAACAAATTTTTAAAAGGACCGGAGGTGGTATGATTTAAGCCTGGAGCCGTTGGCAGGTTCATAATACCTTACCCATCAGCCCAAATGCATCAATTCCAAATCGTTAGTCGAGATTTTTGTCCGTTAAGAGCGAGCCAGTACACCATATATACATTTCTGCCCTGCTGGCGGCATGACTAACAAGAGAGCGTGTTTACCGTATCCGCTAAATAGTGCAGAAAACATTACTCGGGGCTCAGGTGCGCAGTTCTTTAGGATTATAAGATCAAACATTCATGGTAATATCAAAAGTAAAAAGTTAGTAAAGTTAATGCGATCGCAAATGATGTCGTAGTACGCAAAGTTAGTAAAGTTAATATGTATACCTTATGTCAACATACGGAGGAACATACAACCCCTAAACCGGTTCGAAGGTTATCGTTACTTTACTTCGACATTTTCAAATATAGTCCAATATTGCATTCTTCGCTGCGGAAAACGTAACAAACTTTTAATTAGTTATATATAATTTCACCTTAAAAACCAAGTGCAATGTTCAAAAAACATACGAAAAATACTCAAAAAAACAGGCTCTGTCATTATTACCATTCAAATTCCATCAGCAAAATATTTATTTCTACCATTTTACCTAAAAAAGAAGTCCATTTTAAAACACCTCCAAACCGATCCATTACTGTTATTGAGTAATATTTTTTGCCATAACATGTGCTTCGTTACAATTATTGTCGATAAAAGATACGCGGAATGACATACAAATGTCAAAAGATGTTTTTCTAAAAAAAAGTATCATAGAAATGGGAAAAACAAATTACATACGGTTCATTGCACATGAAAGTTTACCTGGGACGAAAGTTAGCCTACGGCATAAGCCACTTTTGCAAAGGTTGACCGAACTTGTTATTGGATTTGAAATACAAACTAATACATTTAATTGGTTCGTGCAGTGATTCGAATCAAAGATTATTGTTTTCGATTCATTGAGCTGCCTCCGACAATAATATTTGAGAAAACTTGAGGCGAAAAACTTGAAAGTTTGCAGCGTTTTTATTTTTAATTTGCAAGATTGCACAATTCGTCGACATTGTATAGTTAACGAATGAAATGAACGGACTGTGAATGAATGAGAAGTGACCCTCAGTTCACTACTAGTTAGTGTTTAAGAGACGTGCTGCTGACTCTAATTGGACTTAAAACTTCAGACACAACTCTGTTGTTTTAATGAGTTGTGGGAAAATAAACGAAAGTAGAAACACAGTTGTACTTAATTAAGGCAAGTCGTGCTGTAAATGATGTCCACTTCCACCAGCATCACATGAAATATGAAACACTAGAGATAAAACAAATTATAAGCACTTCGCTGCATCCGCATCGAGCACAAAAAGGCTGTTTAAGTATTCAAAATTTTACGAAGGATGTTCTTTAAATGGTTGAGTGCTAGAAGACAGCTTCTCCAAAGGAATGAAAAACGGTGTCCTGAAAAATTATTTTTCTTGTATAGGTGCTCTGCATTGCTAGATTAGCTTGATTCAAGGTACAAGTGCGATTAGCACGAAAGCTTTTATTTGGCTTGGCTCAAACGAGGAGTCCACATGACGAGGATATGTGAATGCATATGTGGGTACATATGTGTGTACGCTTGAAAACACTGCAGTGCATCATACCACCAGAAGGCTATAATGTTGCACTAGTTTCATTTCCAGTATCTCTCTGGCAGAAGTTAAAGTTCTGCATTTCCAAAAAGCAATAAAATTTGATTTCGCGTATCATACTAGCGAAGACTATTTGCATAAACAACGATATGATATCGAGAGCAGTATGAGCTGCGCTAGAAAAGCAGTGATGGTTTTCAGAACTAAAAACAGCAATCAAAATGCAAATAGAGATAAACGAGCTATGGAGTAAGTAGATACTGCCTGCTACTAGTATCTTCCGTGCTATGTAGTTAGAACTTGATGAAACATTTGCGTTTATTGTGTGTATGCAAGAAGGTGTACATAATCAAGTCACTTTCGTGAAAACACTTGCGATTTCATACACTATTAAACTCTAGTCCGTATGAGGGGATCCTCAGTTTTAATAAAGTTGCATCGGACTGTGTAAGTAGACCTGCAATTAGAGTACTTGTTGATCAGGAAACTGAGGAAAAGCATAGCTTTAGAGGCCATAATTTTTAGTTGGGTGGTAAGTATTTAGTTGTTTTCGGAAATATGATAAAATATAGCACCTGATACCATAAGGCATGGCGAAAGATTCATACGAGTAGACGCTATGTATTATAGCTTTCAAAGTCATGTGCTATGTTTCGCAACGCCAAGTATTTTAACCTTCATGCTACACATTATAACCCTGATATAAAATAAAGTAAAAGTGACATTGTTCCCGTTATAGGCAATTTGTGATGGATATACCTATCTTGAATACTGAAATTTTACTAGAGTTTTAATTTTACAGGGTGGGCCATCTACTGGTTTTTTTTTAAGTCATAGGTTATTTTGACACTGAAAGCTGTTTGCCGCTCGAAATCTTGACAGAAAGTCAGTATCATACCTCCGCAGAACGGAATGAGTCGCTTTACGCTTGAATAAGGGTGGGAAATATTGAAAATTTA
Source organism: Nemotelus nigrinus (assembly GCA_947369275.1). Classification (NCBI taxonomy): domain Eukaryota; kingdom Metazoa; phylum Arthropoda; class Insecta; order Diptera; family Stratiomyidae; genus Nemotelus; species Nemotelus nigrinus. The sequence goes on from OX376373.1 coordinate 191,817,916, forward strand.
TTTCCAAAGTGAGTGCTGTGTAGCCCAAACAGTGTGTTTTTTTGAAAATTAGTTTTGGCCGAAATAAAGCAAGTTTGTGCAAAAAGTTAGTGAGACTGCGATGCTAGTGGACAATACCTATGGCCCCCGTCGTCGTACGGTACGCACAGACGAGAATGTGGCTGCTGTAGCCGAGAGTGTGAGACTCACTCCACGAACATCAACTCGCCGTCGATCTCAACAGCTCAACATTTCACGCACTAGCCTGAGGAGAATTCCGCACAAAGATCTCGGATTATTCGCTTACAAGGTCCAATTGACTCAGGAATTGAAGGCGCATGACCATCCGCTTCGTTATCGCTTCGCAATTTGGGCCTTAGAGCAACTTTTTTGACGAAGCGCATTTTCCGCTCGGCGGCTACGTTAACAAACAAAATTTCTACATCTGGGGCTCGAAAAACCCGCACGTTATTATCGAAAAGCCAATGCATCCACAGAAAGTGACATTTTGGTTGCGGATTGTGGAGTGGTGACATCATATGACCATTTTTCTTCGAAAATGAGGCTGGGAACAACGTTTCGGTCAATGGTGAACGTTACAGAGCCATGTTATGCGATTTTTTTTACTGAAATTAGAAACATGGATTTAGACGACCTCTGGTTCATGCAGGATGGCGTGCCATGCCACACAGCTCATGCCACAATCGATCTTTTACGCACCAAATTCCCAAATCGTGCTATCAGCCGTCTTGACGATGTCCATTGGCCGCCTCGGAGCTGCAATTTGACCACTTTGAACTTTTTTTTGTAGGGAACCTTGAAGGATTAATGTTATGCGAACAATTCAAAAACATCCAAGCAATCCCGAAACCATCAACAAGGTCTTGGAAAATTGGAGTGACAGAATGCGCTACTGCAAAGCTAGCCCAGGCAGCCAGTTGAACGAAATTGTGTTCCATCATTAATGGGAATGTTTACTCTTACTCATAGAGCCATAAGACATGGGAAAAAATTAAATTCTGTTAATTTTATTGCATTTTTAAAGAGAAACTTGTGTTTGGCCCCCCCCTGCCGCTCATTAATTTCATTTTAATTTTATATATAATATATCTAATTTTATTACAGCTGAGGCTATGTGCATAGCAGATAAGCCCATAATGTATGGGAATTTGACCTTTTTATCTGTATTTTATGGCTCCGGGTATTATATACATAGCGTATGCGACCATAGATGCTCCGCTATGCTACGTAGGAGAAGCTCGTGTAGTGTCGTGAGAGAACATTGGCTCCTAGTGTGCGGGGTCTCTGGCTCGTATCCAGGTTGGGAAGTGAGACCGTACACCGAGCTTTGAGTTTATCTAGCTTTTTTCAGTTTCAAGCGCTAAAATCTAGCAAATACTGCAATATGAATACTTAATGGATTGAAACAAAATTGATGTCAAATTTTTCGATAGTTAACGTGGAGTAGAATTCGAAAAAAAATGTTTTAATATTATTGGCACTTATGAAGATATCAAAGTTTCACGATAATACCTTCAATCGTGCAAACGACCAATCTGCTCTTAATTTGTGCTTAATTAATTATCATCATCGACACAGCCACCGGAGTCCGGTCAACAAACTCTTCCATCGGTCCCGATCGCAAACTGATGTCCTCCAACTAAGCAAAATTAGACTATCTATCGTAAAGGGTTTTCCGAGCTGGTTTCTCTTTACTCACACGAGCTAGCTGGCCTGCACACTGGACTCTACCGAACCTTATCTTTGCAATCATATACGTTTCTATGTAGATACTGTACAATTAATGGTTGCACCTTCTCTAGAATCGGCCTTCTTCACATGTGGGAACAACGATTCCATGCTGCACATTTCCTCTCGAATGTGTTTAAGAGGTCAGACTACCTTTGAGTACTCGCAAGCCCATGTATTTCTTCCTCCACATTGTTATCGGCTGCTACAATTGACTCAATTTATTTAAAAGACTACACTATATCAAACTCATAGACCACTACCCTAATGGTTTGACCAGCTTTAGAAATTCTCACTGCTCATCTCCATCTTTCCTTTATTTATGCGCAGGCCCAGCTTTTGTGCCGCCCACTCCACCTTCAAATGATGTCAATATCATCTGCGTGAGCCAGTAGCTGGCTAGATTTGGTGAGGATAGACCCTCTCGTTAGCGGACTAAAATCTCAGATTGCTTTCTTTAACGCTAGGTTGAATAGGATGGAAGCCAAACCACTCGTTGCAGATGTTGGACGTTCTGGATAGAAATTCTGATATTTCTACTAGGTTTGTTAAATTTGACATGGTCATCCTATACTTGGGATGCTAAATTTTCTCATTTCTTTATATCGTCTATGTCATGTGTCATAGGCTACCTTAAAGTCCATAAATAAATGGCACAATGGAAAATTGTATTTTAGAGGATAGGGCTACAGAAATATAATCCAGGGATGGTTTTTGAGTATGGAGCTATCTGCTCTTGCAAAATGGAGAAGAGTATTTTAAAAGAAGTTCGCAACAATTTAATACCTTTATAGGTGTTGTGCATTGTTGCATCTCTCCTTTTACGGAAAGGGAATATTATACTTTTCAGCCAGTTTTCTGAAATCTTTTCATCCTATACGTGCACTAAAATTTCATGCTTTCCTTGCCGTAACGTGGGCCATTCGTATTTAATCAGCAACACTAGTATGCCGTGGGCTTGAGAAGCTTTGTTAAATTTCAGCCGACCTATGGTTCGTTGTACCTCTTCTATGTTTGGTGGCGGCAGAATAGAATCTTTTTGTTGTTTCAGTGGAGCCTTTGATTCTTCGTTGAGCTGACCGTTTAGCAACTCACTAAAATGTACTTCCCCTCGATCCAGAGTGCTTTAAGGATCGGTGATCAAATTCATTTAACTGTACAGCGTGGTGCGTACGGCATCGTGTTTCATCTGTTAACTGCTGGGTTGAACTCTTACGAACGGTGCGAACTTCGCTCTCTAGTTCGCTTCATTTCACAAATTGGGCGTTTCTTACAATATGCTTTCTTTCGCATGTGAAGTATCTTTTCTATTCTTTTGAGCTCTTTATATTCCTCCGCGCGTGTCCACGTTCTATGAGATTGCTCCGCTGTAACATGCGATTGCCGCCTAAGATGGCATCAGCACTACTATTGACAGTCTTCTTAAGGGATATCCACTTTTCATTTACTCCCGGCATCCTAGCCCCAGTGCTTCTTCTCCCTCTACTGACCTTTTTGAGAGGAAGTCCTTTTGGTAGATCAAATGTGATACTGGTCTCAGCCAAAATATGTGTGCCTAAGAGCGTTAAGCTGATGACGGTAAACTTCATTTTATGGTCGAGCACATGGTGTTTTGGATGACAGCTGTAGTATAGGTCATATTCTTTCTATTGCACAACACCATTTATCTATTGCTACTGTATCAGCCTTCTACTCAGACACGTTATTTCGTTCAACTCAGACCCATCGTTCTATGAAAAAATTTACAAATCGTTTTCGTTTGCGTTCTGCTAGTAATCCGGATCCGAGACTTGTTGTTGGATTTGTGGTGAGCGTTTTAATAGCTAAATAGTAGAAAGCTTGTCACTCTCTCGCCAACATGACTGTAAACAGACTTGCCTGATAACATAAGCCCATCTTTCTTTAAAGAAAGATTGTTGCCCCCAGTCACTATGAGGAGGAGAAAGGACCAAAAAATATCCGACTAGCGTCGGCTTCAAACCAGATTTTTGCCCTCACTGCCTTCACGACTGAACCTACGGAAAAATGGAAAATTTTTTGGTGAAACAAATAAATTTGCGATGGAAATTCTTTCCAAAGGTTACAGCATTCAACGTTTAAAAATTGGAAATGCTCATTCACGTTGAGTTTACTCGAATTCCCAGGGTATTTTTGGAGCACCATAGATTTTTTCAAGCGGGTCGAGTAGCGCTGCGAAACTTATAACCTTAGCATTGATAAACTTTGAGTAGCTTTGTGGATAGAGCACATGTTTCTTGTATGTGGAGTCTTTGGTTCGAATCCAGGTTCGGACGAGTTCATTTAGCTCTGAATAAGTACCTGAGTTAATCAGGGGTAATGTGAGTCGCGGAACTAATCATTCCACTCTCGTATTCATATTGATTGTAAATTTCCTTCTTAACACCTTCAACCCTAAGCAGTTCCAACAAGATTTGTGGTGGGATTACTTTAACCTCCAACTGATAAGCTTTTCAGTTTTGTGTACCAAATAAAGCTCATAGATATAGCATATAATTATACTTTCTTGTCGATTAGTGTATACAGGTGCCTATGATATTGTAGTTGGGAGAAAATCCGCTTCAAAAGTTGTTCACCAGCTCATGAGTGGCGTGAAAAATAAATTCTCCTCCTTATTTGTGGATTTTTAGTATAAAAATTTACTATTGGTGCAGAATTTCTGGAACGAAAATACATGTGTTGTGGTCATTCCCTGGTAAAACAGAAAACAGACACCTTTAAAAGTAGTGAAGGGATTCGTTCCAGTACGTTCTTCAGCAATGGGCATCTGCTGGAGAGAATGTCCTCAAATTGACTGAGAGACAAGAACAACATCTAATAGATAAGTTGTATAGCGAAAAGTCGATGCAGTGTGCCCATATTATTGGCTTGAGTCATAAGTAATTGCCGATTTTGTGCTATAAATTTATTTCATTATAAAAATTACAAATTCATTAACTAATCTATAATATATTCACCATTATTATTTATTACTTGTTGCCATCTACCAGGCAATGTGTCAATCCCCTCCTCGTAGAATGTTCTTGGCTTCGTTGCAAAAAAGGAGTCGACGTGCTGAATAACCTGTTCATCGTTGGTAAAAGTTTTTCCGTCAAGGGAATTCTGAAGCGACCGGAAAAGATGAAAATCGGTTGGAGCAAGGTCGGGTGAATATGACGAGTGAGGTAAAACGAAAACGAGGTGATCCTAGCGGTGAGGGGCCTGGCATTGTCGTGGAGTAACGCTACTTGCCGTCGATTAATCAACACTGGACGCTTGTTAATAAGTTTTTGTTGCATATTTTGCAGCTGTTGAACATATACGTTTGCTGTAACTGTTTCGTTGCGATTCATCAGCTCATAGTGAATGATACCCTGGCGATCGCACCATACTCGCAATAAAATGTTTTTGCCGTGAATACTAGCTTAAGGATCAAGTTCCGGTGCCGTGTCTTTCTCCAGCCACTGCCTTTTCCTGGCGACATTTTCATAGGCTATCCACTTTTCATCCCCTGTAACAATATTGGCCAAGAAAGGCTCATTTCTTTGGCGTGAGAGAAGACTTGTGGCAATCGACATTCTGTTCGCCTTGTTGTTTTCAGTGAGATTGTGTGGCACTCAGACACTAAGTTTACAAACTTTCCCTAGCTTTTCAAGGTGCCGGCGCACAGTTAATTGAGATGTATCCAGCTTCTCTGGTAATTCTCGCGTTGTTTGGTGAGGGTTTTGTTTTATCAAAATTTTCAATTGGTTATCGTCAAAATCAGAAGACCGACCCGGCTTTGGATCATCCTAAAGCGTCAGATCTCCGGAACGGAATTTAGTGAACCAATTCCTCACTGTTCTTTCACTTATTACTACACTATCATAAACACTGCATATTTGTTCAGCTGTTGCCCTAGCGTTGTTTCCAAGTTTAAACTCCCACAACATAATGTGTCTAAAATGCACTGTCAAATTTTCCATTTCGAACACCTGTATTTTTCACAAAAATTTATGTGCGCACTGTCAAACTTCTAAATTAAGAATGACTAACCCATACCTGTCATTTAAAAGTAAAACGATCACCCCACTACAATTAATAAGGAATTCAGAGAAATTTCAATTGCCCTCTACTGCATCGGCAAGTATTTATGACTCAACCCAATATAAAGGATTGCTGATAGAATTAAATAGACTTTGATTCATATTGGCGGCGTAAGTTTTAAAAGCGGTAAAGAACGTTAGGTTTTATAAAGTTTTTCAATTCCTGCAATCTTTTGAAGAGAGAAGCAATGAGAATATCACTTTATTAGATTTAAAATAAGGTGTAATTTTTATTTGACAGGTTATTCCACCACATGTTAAAAATATAGGGTATAAAGTCAAATTTCTTCATTTGTGCCCAAGAAGTGTTCAGGGAAATAAGGACTTTGCGGTACTTTTTTAAAAAATGTAAACCACAAAAAAATGCATTTACAAATAAAACGGCTTTGGTTCGGTTTGATTCCGTGGCTGTCTCCAAAGAAGGCTCACAAGAGCCCATTGTGATATCACAAAGCATGTTTCTTTCAGTCCTTATTGCAAGGAGCGCCATCCGAGTCCTTGGTGAACTGGTTGATCTCCTTTAGATCCACCGAAGCCACTTTGGCTAGGTAAATAAAGAAGTATGAGCCAAGAGACTTCACAATTCTTCCAGAGAAGACCAGGCATTCACACAGAAGTTGAATAACTGTTTCCTCTTCCTCCTTGCATCTACAGCTAGCTCCGGCAAAAGTTGTTGTAAGCGGCACCAAGCCGTACTGCATGTCTGCGAAACAAACATTACATTTTACTGTATTTGCGAAATTTCATTTGCACCCAACATCTCTTTGATAAAGAGGATATTTACTAAATGTTTTCAGTAGCTCGCAAGTCATTCTCATCAACATGCAAAAACTTCTTTATTCTACCATTGTGTGTAAGATAATAATAATTACAATAAATTGACTCGGTTTAGCAGTAAAACGAAATGTGACAAAATTTGCCAGTGCGAAAAAAATCAATTTCGTAGACCATCAATTTGGAGTCGAATTAAAGTACTAAATTCATTTATTCCTCCCTTTGAATTTGACCATCCGTAAACTTTGCTAATTCAGGCCATTAATAGCCATTCAATGCAGTACATAGCTTCGGCTGAGTGAATTCTGTCGACAAGAATTAGAGCTATATCATTTCCACCCACAACAATGAAAAGTGGCAGATTCACGCATACCAAGTGGATATGGCAATGGACTGAGAAGATCAAGGAGCAGCAACGGTAATTGGATGCAAATAAAATTCACAAGCATTTCGCAAATACATAAATGCCTTCATTCAAAGTGCTTTTAAATTACTCCATGCAATTAAAATGACTAGTCAAGTGTTATTTGAAAAACAGCTTCTTACACATCGACGACCTATGAAATTCAAATTTCGTTAATATCTAGCACTATGAATGCAGAGGGTTTAAAACAAACATTTAATAAATTTCATGTATTTTTCATTGCAGCAGTTACAAAAATGAAACTTCAAAATTCACTTTATTGCTTTTTAGTCTTTTTGATTCCAAGGAGCTCTAAAACAAGCTTCATCGCGTCCAATTTCGCAGAGAAGTGACAAGTCTAAATTACTTCGAGTCGAGAGCAATAACACAGGATATTTTTTGAACCTTTCAAATCGCTTTCAAAATTAAAATTGCATAAGTTTTTTATTTCTTACCATGAGACATTGTTCAAAATAAATATGATAGCTTCTTGGCTCGAATTGCATTAAACTTCTCGCTGGCAGCGATGGGACTAGGTCGTAAATGTCGCTCAGCCAGAGCTTTTATACTCGGTCTTTACTTAAGGGGTCTTATCATGTAACATTTTCAAAAAATCTTTTTTTTTTTTTTACATTTTTTTCATCTAAATAGTGTCAGAAATACGCTGGTACAAGGATTTAATTGTTTACGGGCTCGTTTGGCAGTGACAGAGCATTTTTGACGGTCACGCGCGGTCATTTTTCACGTTTCTGCTGTAGTCCCGCGTGGGACCGTTTTTCAAGATGCGGAACTGGTTTTGTAGACTTATGAAAACTATTTCACATTTTTCTCATTAATTAGTGTTCGAGATGCTCTTTTGTTAAAAAAAATTCTTTGTTCCTTACATTTTATTCAGTCTGAAAATAACGTTTGCACCTTGAACATCTCGCTTGTTTCGAAAGTGTTTCGGTCGGAGTTTTTATTCAGTTTTTTCGCTTTTTTTCATTTTTTACGGAAAATGGATAACAAAGGATCGCGAACAGTGCGTCGTCGTCGTGTTGGCGGTCGTATCAAGAAAAGAAAAACGCCGAATGTACATGTTGCGGAGAAGGAAACAGCGTACGCAAGCACATCGGCGAAAAAACTCAAGACCAGGCGATCAGTGGAAGTGAAAACTACTCCTGGTTTTTTGTATTGCATTTTGAATTTCATGACTGTTTTCTCTGCCATTGCGGAAAATGCAATATGCAAGGTGTGCAAAGGAAAATTGAAATTTTCTCAGAGTTCGAAACGTGGCGCGGGATTTATTATTATCATGGAGTGCATATGCGGTGAAAAATCTATTCCTTCATGTCCATTTATCAACAATGCGTATGAAATTAACCGCAGATTAGTTTTTGTATTTCGTTTGCTGGGAATCGGTCGAGGAGGTATTGACAAATTTTGTGGTTTAATGGACATTTGTAGTGGAATTTCGGTCAGTGCTTACTTCGCGTGTGTGAAAAACATTGAAACCGCGGTGTCGGCTGTATACGAGTTTGTTTTAAAAAAAGCTGTTGACGAAGAAAAAGAACTAAGTGTGTTGCACGGAAACGATGAGAATAATTTGACAGTTTCGGGGGATGGAACGTGGAAGAAGAGAGGTTTTTCTTCTTTGTTTGGTGTCTCAACACTCATTGGAATCTACAGCAAAAAAGTAATAGACGCGATAGTGAAATCTAGTTTTTGCCAAGCCTGCATATTCCAGAAAAGGTTGACAAACGAGAGCTCAGATGATTTCGAAGAATGGTATAAAAGTCATGAACAAGATTGTCACGCAAACCACGAAGGAAGCTCTGGGAAAATGGAGGTTGACGGAGTAACGGAGATGTTCAAACGATCCACAGAAAAGTATGGCGTGAAGTACGTTACGTATGTAGGCGATGGTGACAGCAAAACTTACAACGGAATCATTTCATCAAAACCATACGGAGACAGTATTCTCGTTCAAAAAAAAGAATGCGTTGGCCATGTTGAAAAGCGGATGGGCACGAGGCTGAGAAACATGAAAAAATCCAAGAAAGGTCTCGGAGGAAAAGGAAAGGGAAAGCTGACTGACAAAATCATCGGAGAACTTACGAAATTTTATGGTTTGGCGATAAGAAGAAATCCCGATTCCGTTGAAAAAATGAGGGAGGCAATTTGGGCTACGTTAGATCACTGCAGCTCAAGTGATGATAATCCTAAGCACTCAAAGTGCCCACCAGGCAAGAAGAGTTGGTGCAAGTGGCGTCAGGCCGAAGCAACCGGAACTTTGGCAACTTTTGAACATACACGTGTCCCTCTGAGTCCTCAAGTCATAGAATCTATCGAGCCAATTTACCGAGACTTGTCTTCGACCGATTTGCTACAGCGGTGCATCGGAGCTTTCACGCAGAACAGCAATGAATCCTTGAATAGCTGCATTTGGCTAATGGCGCCCAAACATTTGCACTCAGGTAAGCAGGTGGTCGACATTGCTACCTGTTTGGCAGTAATGGTATTCAATGAAGGTTACCGAACGATCCTCAAAACCATGAATATTATGGGAATCACGCTGGGGCATGAATCAGAGGCGTGCGCCGCGCGACTTGACGAAGAACGCATCGAGCGCTCGGAGCGTAGGGTGACTGATGCAGCAAAAAGGGCCAGGATCGAGCAAAGAGAGGAGCAAGTGGCTCAACGCGAATTCCTCCTCGAACAAGAAGGTGAACTCTACGGACCTGGCATCGCAGATTGATCGTAAGAATTTTTAACAATATTTTATTACGTTGTCAATCTTTAAACGCATTTTCCCAAAAGTCGTCTTTTTTGAGGTGGGGTGAACGTTTTTGAAAAATCTACCGGACCAATCTTGTCGAAGTAGACATTTTTATTTTCAGGAAACGTGTCGCAACAAATAGACACAAGCTTTTTTCGAAATTCTTGTCAAAAAATTTTTAACAGCCTTGAGTAGCAAAAAAAAAGTTTTTTGTTCAAAATTCGATTACTTAAAAAATTTTTCGAATTTTAAAAAAAACTCGTGTCTATTTATAGCCAAGGGGATAAGAAAAATAAATTTCCATGGTTTTTTGGTTTCAGATCATCTGATCGGTCAAAATCGTTCACCCCGTGCACCCTGGACATTTTTGACGAGGACGCAGTGAAGGACGTGCAGCGGTCACATCTGTGATTTTTATGTAAAACAAAAAAAACTATGTAAAGTTTAATAATGAACGATAACATTACAAAAAACCGTTTCCCGAAATCATTTGTAGTTTTTTAGTAATGAATTTTTGAATATAGCGCTCGAAAACGAGGTTTTACATGATAAGACCCCCTTAAGGGGGTGGCTGCTCAGCTCCAACTAAATATTTTTCTTTAGGTTTTTTTTTTTTAATTTGGTTTGTAATACAGTTAACTGAAATTTAACTGTTGGAAATTGAAAAAAACTTCAAGGTGCTTATAAAGTTTTTAATTTATGCAATTTTATCTTTTTGACTTTGAAGAAACCTAATTTTACCACTGCTCAATTTTTAAAAAAATAGAAATTATTTAACATTTTTCAAATCAATCCCGAGAAAAAGGCACATAAAGGCAAAAACATGATTTTGCAGGAAACGTAATCGAAGTTAGAAATGCTTTTTGATGCCATTTTTTAAGATTTTTCATTTTAAAACAAATATTTTTATATGAAGACCAATTTTTGTAAAAAGATATTCGTAGTCCAAGAAGTAAGGCAAAAAGGAAGTTGGAAGTAACCGAGGCGGAGGGTACGCCGCACGAGGCAGTAGGTAGCTAAACTTTATGTACCTTTTTCATTCAAATCAATTTTTCATACTTTTAGTTATCTGGCAATCATGCAAATGGCTTAAAGTGTTTGCAACGTATTTTTGGGTAATAAACCGTTGAAATTATAATAGTTGTGCTGAAATTTTTGCGACCAGATGCCTTTTCAAGAGCTAGCGTCTTGTAATTTTCGTTTAAGAAGCTGCTCCAGACATTTCAGCACAAACGAATCCTGATCGGCCTAAAGTTCTTTGGATTAGAATAGTTAGCTCCACCAGATTTTGGTTTGAGTAACGTACCTCAAAACTCGGCATGCCCAAAATATTTCCCAAAGGTCTGGCTCCAGGTGGAAGATTATAATGATTATGAAGCATAAGCACATTCGGATAAATTTGGATTGGAAAAATATAGTACTACTTCCACTCCTTAAAGTCCCAAATGGGTTGAAGCGCGCTGTTTTGCTTTTATGCATCGCAAATTGTTGAGACACTAGTAAAGTGATGAAAAATTGCGATGACAATCAATGAGGACGCCTAAACAATTTGAAGATTTTCTATTTTTTTAGTTAAGAGAGAAACTCAAAATTTAAGGCCCTAATTCAACGGCAGAAAATATATTTAGGAAACATTGATTATCTTTTGTTAAAGATTAGGCGCGTTGACACGATGCAAGTATACTTGGGTCTCAGCTTGGACCAAGTGTGCTTGTACAAGTGTACTTGGAACAAGATGGCTGTCACGATGAATGACTTGGAGATCCAAGCGGATTTCAGAAATATGACGTCAACTAGATGATGGTTAACTGTTTTTTAACAAATGGTGCCGTTTCTTTGCAAAATGACATGATAAAGTAGCTCAAAATACTGTTTCGCACTCAACTTAATATTGACAATTTGCAATAGTACAAAATGTACTTTGAAAATTCTATGAATATCAAGTAAATGTGTATAAAAATACAAATATACACAGTTACACTCACCGACGCCATTTTGGAAATGTGTTAAAGCAGCAATTGGATCACAGTAAGTTCGCCGACGTCCTACTCCACTTGGATGTAACCTTGCTGCCCAAGTGGACTTGGATCAACTGTTGCCACGATCTAAGTAGCGTCCAAGTGATGTCTCTTGGACGTCCAAGTATATTTGATCCAAGTATACTTGCACCGTGTCAACTTAGCTTTAATCAATGAATTGTTCACTTTGGTAAATACTTGAACTGTACTCCAATACTTGCATATAGTTCGTATATTTATTTAAGAGATATTTAGCAAACGCGATAGGCTCAACCGCAACCATTCCGCGGAACCTTTCCGTGATAGTAACGGAATACTGTATTTAATCGGAAATTATAAATCAATAATTTCAGGCAGTGTTTTAAAGTATGAAATTTCAACCAACCTTGCCGCTGCTTTTTGCATATCTATTTGACGATTATACCTACAATCATCACGCTGCAAATTTTTGGGATATTTTATCACTTTACCTCCTTTAATTCGCTGGATTTATATGTGACAGACGCTAGGTGAATTAAAAAACCTTTTTGACAACCATGTTTCATGTTTGAATTGACCTGATTGGCATCAGTTTAATTTATTTTTCAACGAAACATTAAAAGTTTTGCATGTTTGTTCTCTGAAGTCTAGCTCAGCATCATACATCATCTCAGCTGAATGATGCGGCCACACGATCTAGGTCGACGAGAAACGACAGGAAAAAATACATGCTTCATCCTTGCTCGATTCTATACTGAATTATTAATTCGACCTGTTTGGATAAGAATTTCATGTCGAAGAATGAGTTGTTGGCATAAAAGAGTTAGTATGCTATGCTTTTCGTTTTAGCAGATTATTCCCTGTGTTGTACGCTCTTTTTTCGGGTGGTTAATTAAAAACATGATGATACTTTGAAATTACTCTTGAGCATAACATCATTTATGTATGAGAGAAATACTCGTAAAATTCTTGTGAAGACTACATAAGCCTCGGTGCTTTAAAATTTTATGAGGTGAAACATTTACTGAACTAATTTTATTCGATGCAATATTGGGAGAGCACGATATGCCTTCAAATTTAATAAGAGTGAATTGAAAATTTTCAGTCGATCTTACCATAAGCATCTTTCTCACGAAGTTTTTTTTTTTGTTGAATAAACCTACAGTATCCGTTAAAAGCTCTGAGTGCATTGTTCGATTTACCATTAATTGATAGGAAGCCCAAAGTCGATGGAGTTCAGCGTGGAGTGTTAACTCAAATTGTTTGACATGGTCGGTGACATGTATTTGAGGAACTCCAAATCGAACAATCTAGTAGAGTACAAGCGTAGTAGAGTCGAGATGCAGTCATTGGCAGCAATGCTGGCCAAAGGAATCGTTTAGACCAACGAATAAAACGAATGAATCTCTATAAGTGTGCTTGTTAAGGGATCAGCCATGTCGACGTGGGGGACCTAAAAACGTTCTGTGTCCAGAGAAAATATCAATGTGCGTTTGCTAACGGTCTGGTTATTTCATAATTTTGACAAAATATACATTTTCGGAGCCTGTTGTGCCATCTTATCTACTCTGTTGTAATATCGGATTCGTTCCACTTCCTCTAGATAGCATACATTAAGGCGTTTTATTTATTGCGAGTCGGCAAGCCGGTGAAATGAGATCATAAGCCCAAATTCATGGGCATACGCAAAGCCAAGAAGCCCAGGTCGTTTGAAAATGCTGAAAACCTTCCTGTGGTCTTCAGCTGCAATGACTGAATTACGAGGTATTTATTTGACGACTGGTTCCACACTTTGTTCCTGAAGTAAATTGTTTGATTTCAAACATTTCATTTCTTGAATTCAGTGATCTTTATTTTGATACGGGTACGTGAATTCGTAAATACTCAGGGATTTCCATCAAAAGCACTTATATAGCTTGACAATGCTCCGTGCTATCCGAAAGTGATGATGGCATGATAACGGTTATGTGCTTTCTACCTAACTGCACCACTGTTATACAACATTGAGCGAATTTACAGCACTTCCCAAATCAGGATTTAGAATATTAGGTTAAGCACAATACAGCGTTTTTCGCTACGGCCAACGCAGTGGGCTGCGGGAAGTGCTGTCAAAAAATTAGAATGCACTCTTTTGTATGGTAACGCGCACAATGGCTTCGGTGGAATTTGCGGCAGCGGCGAAATTTGCCAAATTTCTAATTTTGCCGCACCGCTAGCGGTGATACCTACCATCACCACTAGGTTGAATTAACTCTGTTTGTATTAGGTTGAATGGTCTGGTGGAATAGACAAGCGATGGCTGATAAGTATTGTGATAAGCCAACCTAATCCTCGTACAACAGGATTTAGCAATACAAAAGAAAAAAAAAATGATTTTGGTTGGTGCCTTGGTTGCATTGACAGCGACATTGTCGCTGCATTGTGATTCACCAAATTCAACTGCGGGATTCACGCCTCCCCCTGTGGAACGCTGCGTTCGCCGCAGCGGAAAACGCTGTATTGGATTAATCTATCTACCGGAATGCGTGAGCTTTCGGCCGATTTCCATGCATGTGTGCGCAGACTGTGTATCTGCACGGAAGCTCCTCATGAGCTTAATTTGCTAATGCCGGTTTCGTACGAAGCGTTAATATGTGTGTGTGTCGGATAAAATTGTATGGTTACACGAAATCGGGATTTCAAACCGGTTTTAACCGGGTTTAACTTGTCGGATCGATTTGAAATTTTCAGGGAATATTATAAGTTAAATATACATTCAAAAATCGATTTTATGAAAATTCTAACTGCGTATAACCCCTTACAAAAAGCAGGTCAACTACTACGAACCTCGTGATTCGCGTCTCAAATGTTCTCTGTGGCGTGGAAAAAGGGCATCAAATTGATACCATCCACACAAACTTCAGTAAGGACTTTGATCGTGATGATCATGATATTCTTCGAATTAACTACAGAAATTTGGTATCTCGGGTCTCTTATTAAACTGGTTACACTCTTATCTTCGAAATATGACACAGTTGCTTAAGTTTCAGGGTATTTTTTATTTACACTATGGCAAAGATTTAAGCAAGACCAATAGGCAGCTGGAACTCATCAAAAGACGCGTGAAAGAATTCAAAAACCGATGGGTCACGAAGTCTTTATACATTGCTCTAGTTCGACCATTGCTCTTATATGCATATATTGTCTGGCACCCTACCTTTGATGTCCTTAGCGATAGACTCGAACCAGTTCTTGCTTGTTTGCGTTGATTATTGCGTTAATACATACGAATTTGATAATTTACCTTCATACCGATACAGATTAAATCTTTTAAATCTATTAAGTCTATCTTGGTGGAAGGAGATCATATGCTCCTGCTTTACTTTTGATATTATTAGGGTTTGATCAATGCTGTGTTCCTGTCCAGTATGATAAGCTTCAACGAATCAGTAAGGTGGACGAGCACATACGGTTACTGAATGAACACCGACACCACACAGTTTACGCCAACAATGAGCCAACCAACAGATGCTGCATAATATTCACCAGCTTCGCAAAATACTATTCCCCAACCATTTGCAGACCCAGGCATAGCATAAGCACTATAGATAACACAGAAAGAACGTGATTTTCGATACGATTTCCGATATTTCCCCAATGATTGCGAAAACCAGAGATTTTCCTACACCCCCCTTACACCCCCCTAATACCCCCCTGGAAAAAGCATACACCCCCCCTAACACGGAAAATTTAAATACAAAGAGGGACCTTTGTGTCCTTTGTTGCAAAGGGACACCCCTCCTAAAATTCTGAACACACCCCCCAAGAAAAATTCCTGAGAAAGCCCCTGGCGAAAACTAAAAAGCAAATATCCAAGTGCAAGTTGAAAAAAGACAGAAAGTACCCCGCCAAGCAACGCTGCTACGATCAGATACGTTTCTCATTCCCACTAGGCAATATAGATGGGCTCTGCCAAAAAGACTCTTTTAACGAATGGCAATTTATGCAATATTGATTTTCTTAAAACGTATTCTGAGTATTAAAATGACAAGCGATAAAGTAGTTGACGCGGAATTTTAATTTCGATAACATTTGGCGAAAAAAAAGAATATCTCCGACACTTTTATGCAATGCACTACACACAAGTTCGTTTATTGACAGCGAATGTTCGCTGCGCTTACTGTTTCTTGATGGGATTATACGCACACCATCACACTCGCACCTGTCAGCTAACACGGATATATATATTCTCACCTGTCATTTGAGAGTATGCTTTTCTCACTTTTGCATATGATCATCATCATCAACGTGGCACAACAGCCCGATGTCGGGTCTTGGCCGCCTGGATCGATCTCCTCCAATTGTCTCGGTCACATGACCGCGTCTTCCAGTCTTGGAACCCCAATAGTTGCTTGGCGTCCGCATACACTGAGCTCTCCCAACGAGCTCTTGGTCTTCCTCTTGGCCTCGCTCCGTCGACTCGTCTTGCGTTCATGACACGTTTTGGCATGCGATCGTCATTCATGCGTTGCACGTGCCCAACCCACTGTATCCGTTGTAATTTGACAATTTTGGAGACTTCCAGCTCATCGTACAGTTCGTACAACTCATTGTTGTACCGGATGCGCCATCCATCTCGGTCGCGAACAGCCCCGAAAATCCGCCGGCTTGGGTCAGGGTCCATGTTTCGCAGCCATAGCACAGCACAGGTCTTATGATAGTTTTATAAACGCGGAGCTTAGCCTTTCTGTGCACATATTTCGATTTCATAATGGGGAGGACCGAGAAGAATGTCTTATTTGGTAGTTGTATCCGTCGCTTGATTTCGTCAGTTTCGTTGGCGTCATTCGATAGATTGCTACCCAGGTAAACGAAGTTGTCCACAAATTTGATGCAAAGGTCCCCTACGTTGATGGTTGTGTGCGCTGGCGTCCTTGTCCTTAATTGCATCATAACTTTCGTTTTGTCCTCGTTGATTCGTAGTCCAACTTCCTTTGCTGCGGTGTCAAGTCTAAGCAGAAGTTCTTCTGCATCGGTCAGTTTTCGAGCCATGATGTTAATGTCATCCGCGTACGCTGCTAATTGTATCGACTTAAAAAGTAGTGTGCCGCTGGTGTTCAAGTTCATTGCCCGAATAGCGAACTCAAGTGCCAGGTTGAAGAGCGTGGGCGCTATTCCATCGCCCTGCTTCAAGCCAACCAGAGTTTCAAAAGGATCCGTCAATCTGTTCTGGATCCGGACCTGCGAGACGGAGTTGGTCATTGTCATCTTTGTAAGTCTCACTAATTTGGCCGGTCTCTTGACGTTTTGTCTGGGATAACAAGTAAAACACCAAATTGCAGCATGATGCTATATAGTGCGCCTCGGTCGATGCTGTCATATGCTTGTTTAAAGTCGACAAAGATTTTGTAAACGTCGACGCTGTATTCCCAGCAGTTTTGCAAAATTAACTTGACCGTGAAGATCTGGTCTATTGTAAAGTGACCAGGTCTGAAACCGCCTCGATACTCGCCAATGATTTCTTCCGCGAACGGTTTAATCCTATACTCCAGGATTCTGTAGGCCGTACAGACTAAAGAGATGCCTCTGTAATTCTAACACCGCAGTTTATCTCCCTTTTTATGTATGGGATCACCTCAGTCTGCCATATTCGCAGCAGTAGTTGATGTAGCGCACTTAATAAACCCGTTCCACCAGACTTGAGTAACTCAGTTGGTATCTCGTCAGCGCCCGGCGCTTTGTTCCTTTTCAGTGAACGCAAGGCGAAATCAACTTCTTCTACTGTCGGGGGTTGTGTGGATGGGGGTTGACCAAAATTGAAATAAAAAATATTTGTATTTAATGTGTTAAAATAGTTCAGTTGGATTTCAATTTGCATTTTCGAAAGACTTTTTTGAACTAAAACAATTCTCCGCTGCCAAGGCATGCCATAAGAAAGATTCTCGGCAAGCTTTGGAGTTTTTTTTTTAGTAGGTTTCAATAAGTTGATTGCAAGTATCTTGTATTGAAGCTTGCACTCAATTGATGATATTCAGGAAACGTACTTGATTTGCCCTCCAAACTCTTAAAGTTTAGTCTCATACATATATATTTGCCTGTTTCTGCATGATTATCCTGATACTAGCCATAATAAACTTTGCAGACTTCTATGTGAACTCAAATACTTCTGCAGAGAATGGAAATCTCTGCCGAAGTAAAAAGATTCTGATTTATGAGAGTTCTCGTTCAAAGCCAGCGCACCCAACTTTCACCCTCAGCATTTTGTTCTCGAAAGACTTTCAACTATTCTCATTACTTCCACACATAATGCCGCATGAGTTTCGGTGAAGGATCCATTCCCATACATATTTCAGGAATACTGCCTCGTCTCCACCCACAATCATGTTTCCGATAGTGCTGTTCCTGAGCCTTCATCGCTTGAAGTATTTTTGACGCAGAATATAGTACTTCTGGTCGAAATACATAATGGTACGAAGACAAGGGCAGTTCTTTCGCGCTGACGAACATTCTTAAGAAGTTTGATATTATTCAGCCTTGTGACTCTTGCGAAGAGCACATTATGCTAACTGATAATTAATCTAATTTAAAAGTTGTTCGGTTTGATGGAAAATGGATGAAAGCGGATAAACTTCGCGCAATGAAGTTAATAAGAAGTAGTTTTACCATGGAGTCGACTTGCTGAGAACTCCGTAATGACACAACGTTGTTTGCGGTCTTCAGTCCAATTAAGAAAATAAATAGGTTAGGTGGGTGCTTCATGGCATTGTTTGACATTTACCGAAATCGCCAGTCAAATTATCTTGGTGAAACCCTTCTGAAGATTATCAGCTTCGTGAGCTAAATTAATAGCCAAGAATAGTGATGTTTTATCATTTTCAATTTAAATAAACATTACAGATAAACCTAAGCATCGGAAGATATTCCATCCTAAAATTATTTTACCCTTGTATCTTTCAATGCAGTTATCGGATCGAATCGAAATTCACGGGGATAGGGTTGTATTTTTTAATGATGTTCGAAGAACATTAGTATTAAAATCGATTTGGCCAAAAATTCATTTTTCCATATATATATATATATATATATATATATATATATATATATATATATATATATATATATATATATATATATATATATATATATATATATTAAAATAAAACTCCACGCCTATTAACCCTTTCCCAATTAACCTATATTTTTAGCATCAAAAATTTCTTTTCACGGAAACTCATGATCCGATAATCAGAATTAGTTGAAATTTACAGAATGTATTGGTCTTAAGTAGGACCAGGTTTGATAGTAGTGATTTTGAAATGCGGGCAATTCTGTGCCAATGGTGGCATTTTGAAAAATCGCTAAGAAAAATAACTGCTTTTGGCCCTATAAATTCTGATTCAGTCATTCGATTTTGACGAAATTCACACAGTAGCTGAACCTTACTTTGAGCCACGTTTGGTAGAAATCTGGTTGAAAAATTCGGTTGGAGCTGCCAGCTATGGTAATTTTGGTGTCTTCAATTTGGAAAATTCTTGAGGAAAATAAAGCTATTTACCCTATAGCGTCCAGTACAGTCATTGAGTCATAACGAAATTCAAATGGCAAATAAAACTTATTGAAGGCAATATTCAGTAGAAATATAATTTTAAAACAATGATAGGGTTGCCAGCTATGGTCGTTTTTGTATTTTCTTGGCATACCTTTAGTAAGCGATTTTATCATAGAATTTTCGAATCGTAGTGATCTGATAGTGAAAATCAACACCAAATGCTAAGATCTAGAAAATTTGTAAACTTTTGCGAATGGTAACCCTAAATTTCTTTGCATCCCTATAACTTTCAATGCAGTCATTGGGTCAATACGAAATTCGCACAGCAGGTTGACTTAAACGTAAGGCAGATGCGACATAGTTTTTGCTATGGTGCTAGCAAAGGGCTGCCAGCACTAAGCCTTTTTGTTATTTTCGTTCCAATAAATGCTTGCATTGAGTATTTTCATCGCAAACATTTGCAATGAAAATAAGTAAACAATGTTTAAATTTTCTAAGATCTGCACATTTCTCGGATGACAACCCCAAATACTTTTCTATCGTGGTAAATTTCGATGAAGTCACCGAAATTAAAATAAGCTTAAATTCTATTATTACTTAGGGTGTATTAGTTTTAAGTAGGAAAAGTAAGTAGTGGTAGAATACACACTCAAAATCTGCACAAATCCTCTACTGTTCTTCGAACATTAGTGTTTCTTGTGGTTCTGATGCGCTAGGGTTTTTTTTTATGTTAGTTTTTGCTTGAGGCGGATGCGGCATGCTTTTGGTTTTGCTGCTGGTTCAGGTATTTTTGTTATTTCTAACTTATACCAACAAGTCATACCATTAAATATTCATATGCAAACGTCTGCAATAAAAATAAGTAACCATTGTTTAAATTTTCCAAGTATTGGAAATTTTTCCGATGACAACCTCAAACATCTTTTTATCCCTGTAGTTTTCGAAAACGACATAGGATAGGTTGACTTTGACGTGAGCAGTGTGGTAGACATTTTGTTGAAGTGTTGGTAATTATAGCATGCACTGAGAATTTTCATTATTTATGTTATAGTAGATGCTGCTTTCAAAGATTTGTAATATAATGAATAATATTGAGTGTGTAACATAGCAGAGCACATAGCAGTTGTTCTTATCAAAGAAGCTTTTATCCTGCAAGCTTTCATCACAAACTTTCAGCGATCAGCTTCTCATCTCCACGAAAGCTCATCTTGGATTTCACATATAAGAGCCAACTCACGCGGGATGAAGGCAGATAGCTTGAACATTCGGTCGTGCACCCTAGGGTCTGACCCCCAACTATCAAATTCATTTGCTATATGATTAATAATAAACACACATTTATATTTTTATATAGTGTTTGCTAATTACTAGTAATAGAGTCATAATTTTTAAATTTCTATAATTCATAAAAGTAGGAATCCTGAAAATCGTTCCCCACCATATGTTGAAATGCATTCTTGAGATCAAAGTGGTCCATGGCCTTCGAAATGGATTGACTATAATAAGGGGAACGTGTGATAGAATATGCATACAAAATCTGCACGATTTATCTACTTTTCTTCGAACATTAGTGTTTCTAGCTGTTTCTATACTCTAGAGCTTTTATAATATAGATAGTTCATCAAAAAGAAGCTTAGTTAGTTGATTTATCGCAACTTTCGGGCTATTGTTCTTTGTATGTTTTTTATTATTTCACTTTTATTTTCCCACTAGCAGACCTAACTATCACTTATACTAAGAAATTACACTTGAGATACAAAAGTAGTCTGAGTCGATGGTACTTTCAAAGAAAGCATGTAGGTGAAAAACTTGATGGTTTCTTCTGCAAATTTTGCTCAACTACAAGGAATAAAATATGAACATTTGCGTACATGTAATTGAAGAGGAAGGAAGTTAATATTCAATCCAATTCTAAGAATTAACAATACTATTTTCCAAAGAAGTTCTCGTTCATCTGAATTGTTCGAAGTATGCATTAATTTGAGATGAAATCAAAGATAATGTTACCAATGAATGACCTCATTGAATACATAAAGCTGATGAAACACGCATATTATAAGACATTCGAAAATTTGTTTGGTATCGAATTGCATAAATATATTTCCTGCGTTGCGAGTTGTTAAAGCGTTAGTTCTTACTTCGCTTTGGAAACTGTGAGTGGATTTCGAAAACATTCTTGTTACTCACTAAACTTGAGGTTTGTCCTTGAAAAAGCTATCCATTATTACGTTTGCCACGAGTGGTTCATGCTATATATAGCAACATTAGTTTTCGATATACGAAAGCCTTTCAATCACCTATTTCGTATCAAGAAAATCGAATGCCTCCAGAGTGTCGCCATGGAAAAGATCGATATATAGAAATATTTGGTAAATGTACTTCATATGTAAAAGTATATGTGAGTTTTTTATGTTGAAAAGAAGCTTGCTTTTATAATATATGTGCGTTTGAACTAATGGTAGCATTTGTATTTACAAGAGCTCAGTTTTATGTCCAGCGACAAAACCACAGCCGTTAGAAACGAAAACATACCATTTTTGATATTCTGAAAAATTACTTCGAAATTCATTCAAATAAGATCCTAGATTCCTTCTATCCAATTTTATTTTAAAAAGTAAGGTTACTTTAAAAGCCTTTCACAAAATAAGACAGTAAAATAGTCGTCAAATGTTATTTCCTAAATATTATCTGCTATCTGCAGATATGTATGAAATATAAAGCTACATTTCAAGCTACATTTAAAGCTACATTTCATAGCTTGAGAAGGATGATCTTAAAGGTATGTAAGTAAAGCACACATGATGCTGGCTTTAGACAGTAAAAGTGAGCTTTTGTTATGCTGAGGTGTATGTTAGTACTAAACTTCTTTACGGCTTTTATGGGTGATTCGGCTCCAAAATAACTAAGTTTAATTGCAAATGTGCCACGGTGATATACTACCCTGATTCGCATAAACGTTCTATCTACACTTTTGTCATTTTTGAGTTAAGTGGGTAGTACCGGTTAGAATGGTAAAAAACAGCCTAATTTTCAATGTTCTTTTTTTCACCTCCTATATTTTGTATAAATTTTAAAATTTGCATGGGTAAAATACACAAAAACATATTTTTTTATTTTTTCCATTTTTGTACTTATTTATAGAGGGAGCCAAAGTTGACGTCTCGAAAAATGCCTCGTCATACTGCGGACAGATAATCTCAGGAATGAAGAATCTGAAGCAAAAACACCAAACCGCATTTTAAAGAGAAATGTTTCTTACGTGTCTACCACAATATTTTTTAAAAAAATAATCGAAAAAAATGGCGGTTATTTGAAAATATTTTTCGAAAAATCGTATTCTTTTTCACTTTGTTTCGCTTGCCAAATTTTTTTGGGTTAACTTTTGGCCTATATTAAGGTAGACTACCACACAAGATACTTGAATAAAGTAATGCACCAAATTTGATTTAAAACGGTTCGGCCAATCCGGAGAATAAGTGTCCGCAGTTTGAAAAAACGTCATTTCGAGAAAAACGCGTTTAAAGTTTTTTTTCCTTTTATTTATTGAGTATTATTTAAAAAATATGTTTTTATCACCTACAACAGCTCAGTCTGCAATCGCTGGACCATACATAAGTATGCTTGAGTCCACATAAGTCAGTTGCTCTTGCAGTTGGGTAGTATTTTTAGGCCAAACGTGCTTCCTTTGCCGCTTTTTCTGCCTGACTTATGCGCTCTTCATCTTTTTTTTCGCAGTAATTAAAAGCAGTGGTCTGCGGTAAACTGCCGTAACTTCTTTATTTCTGGAAATATCTTAATAAAGTTTTGAGGCGTGATTTCTGAAGGTATAATAAATTGAAAAATGCAAAAAACAAAAAACTTTGTTTTTCAAAATTATAACTGGTACTACCCCCTTAACAACGGTTTCAAAAACTGCATACATTATTACATCATTCTACAAAATTTTAAAAACCTATTTTTGGTGAAAGTATGTTTAAATCAATATTGAAAAATGCACTCTCCATATATATCCAGTACAAATAAAAACACAAATCATTGAATATCTCGAAAGTACTAAAATGTAGATAGAACGTTTATGCGAATCAGGGCAGCATAGTGGTCTAAGGATTCGCAATAGTCATATTTTTACTTGACGTATATTTTAGTTTCTTTATTTGAAGGCTATAGATTCAAAAATTTAAGATTCAAAATTGTTAAGATTCAAAATTGTTAAGTAATACTAAAGAAAAAGGAAACGATTAATATTTTATAATAATAAGAAAATACGTATGATGATAAAATTTAAGAAGTTTTTAATTTTTCTTTGGTTTGAAACTCTTCCTGCTGTTACTATGGAAATCTTCCCTCTTGGTACAGGCAGAGCCGTCTTAGATCAATCTGGGGTCCTGGGCACTTGAAGATAAATGTGGGCCCTAAGACAGAGGGTTGTTATTAACAAGAGGCAATAGAAAAGAGCAGAAGCAGGTAAATAAAATTCTAGATATGTTTATTTGCTATTTTGATACATTCAAAGTCACATTAAATCAACACGTAATTATAATCCGGGTTAGTAACTCTTAAACCATTATACGCAGGTTGTTAATTCAAATGTTTATGTCGATTGAAAGAATACTTTTCTAGATTTTAGACAAGCAAAATCACTTCTTCAAAGTCTGTCTCTTTGCACTACAGTTAGTTACCATCTCACCACTGCAGTTAGTTACTATCATGCTTAAAAAGATTCTCAATGGATTCTACATTTGGAAGCGTGTTCTCAATTTTGTCTTCTTTCAAAAGATGATATATTCCTGAAATACTATTAGTTTCTTCATTTTCACTAGTCTTTTTCATAAGCGAGATAAAAAACCAAACGAATGACTTATTTCCTTGTACGAATTTAATCGCTGTTTTAGATGAACGCTCAGGGCGCCAATTATGGGAATAAAAGCTAATATTTTGAACTTCTCTTTCCCATTTAATTGGACTGATGGTGCAGAGCCATCAAATAATGCTTAACGTGAGCTTCTACCTCTTGTTCTTTGAGATAGGTCCTTGTAGTCACACTTCGAATTTCTCTCTTTGGCGCACAATGTGAAGTCATCAAATTTATCCCTGACGTTAATAATAAAATCATCAAGTGAAGGTAACAAATTAGTTGCCACGTCCATTGTTACAGTTTTGTCTATTCTTTCCTATATGGTGTTCCAAATGTCTGTCAGTAAAATAAATTTCAGATGTTCTATTTTGTTGGATAAACTAAGAGCTTCGTGCCTAGTTTCTTGTCGTTACTTTGCATCCTCCACGATAGACGTCAAGGCTTCTATAATATGTTTATGGCCTTAATGTAAGGCGCTTACTGCATCAGCTCGTGCAGACCATCTGGTTTCAGAAAGACTTTTAAGAACTTTTTATTCAGTCGATGTATTCCATCGATGGGTAGAATCCGAAAAAAATTGTACAGAGTCTTGACCATTTGAAAAAAAATTGTTGCCTCTCGTACACACACAGTAGCATGAAGACCTACCAAGTTTAGATAATAGTAAACTAACATTTCTCCTTGATTTTCGCTTGCAGACCAGCATACCTTCCTGACATACTTGAAGTATTGTCATAGCTTTGCCCTCTGCAACCTTTGATTTGTTCATATATAATGATTATCTAAATATTTTGGTATGGTTTCCGCTAAATATTCTGATTTATGCTCTTTGATTGGTATAAATTCAAAAAACCCTTCAATTAGAACACGTTCTCTTACGTATGGAATTATACAATTTAATTGGCCAGTATGAGACAGGGTTTTTGGTGAATTCACGCACCTATTAGGTGCGCTTTTTTGCTCCGATACAGAACAGAACTATGCCGCAAAAACAACGTTCGAGTACAAAACAGCAGTGCAGTCGCTTTGAATTATTGAATTGAATATTATATCAAAATCTAATTTACATCATTAAAGCTTTGCAAAATATGATCTAATATTCGGACTTAAGGCATTTTGTATGATTGAAAGTTTCTGTAATCTGGCGTTAGGGGGCGGTAGGTGCGAACTTGGCGCCGGCCGTTACGCTTCGAATCTGAAACTGGTCTAGCTCATAAACGACTTCTACGCCCATTATGAAACTTGGCGAGGATTATCTATACACTATTAGCAATTTTTAGAAAAAAAATTAAAAAAACATTAAATGGTCGAACTTTGTGAAATTCAAGTTTCAAAAATTTAAATATATTTTTCCACCAAAAAAATTTTTTTTAAATACCCAAAAATTCATTTAATAAGCCCATTATATAACGCATCAACTCGAGTGCTTTATTTATTTTATTGCTACTTTTTCAAACTGGATAATTTGATTCGAAACAGCGTATACCTGCCGATTAGTCAAATTTTTAAAGCTCTCTAGCTCGCTAACCAGGCTTATTACGGTAAAAATATTTTGCATCTGGATCGAGAACATACATAGGTATAACATAGTCAAATATTACTAAAATCGCAAACCTCAAAATTTTTTACCTGTCCGCTTCACGTGGAATGCCCCTATTCTAATAATTTTAAAAACCAAAATAAATGATTCTGACTCCATTTAAAACCTGCCTTTCATATTATAGTCCTCAAAACGCATTTGCATTCATTTATTCCTACTAACTTTTTAATTTTAAAATACTAGCACTAAAATACTATTCAATTCGAACCGAAGCAATCTCAAGAGTTGGATATTTATGTGGACGAACGAAACCAGGAACATTTTCTTCTGATATGATACGTATTTTTGAAGAAATTGTTGCAGGTCCTTATAGTGATTCCTTAGTATGAAACATATGGATTTTTATTACAAACGAGAAGAATAGTCGCGAATTTAATGGGAACATAAAGTTCCGATAATTTCACAACGAGGCAACTTTTATCAAAACTGCCAATCCAAAAGCTATAAAATTACAATAAAACTCAAGGAATGCTAGACTGCCATAGAAACAGCGGTGAGCTCATACAAAATTAATATCTGGAGAGGATGTTATTGCACCTTGAAAAAGCAACCCGCTTCTGGAAACTCCCGTTCATACGCATGCAAAATTTTTGTATTTATATGATTCTGATTTATTGATTCGTATGATACTAGATGAATTATATTATATCGCTCTACATTGAAATCAATAGCCAATAGCAACTGGCAAAACTGATTGCGATTGTCTGCATTGGAGCGATCGCATTTTATTCATCGAATTTTTATGAAACAAGGAGATTTATTAATAGTGTATCATTTTAATTAATTGATTATTTATTGGTCTGTAAATTAAATAATTAATGTTTTGTCCAACGATGAAAGTTATGAGCTCGAAAACCTGCATGCGATTGAAATAAGTGTGTACATGCTCTTTAAGTACGTTGTTATTTTATTCAAGTTTATTGAGTTAGTATATTCAATGAAATGATTGAAGCTTTGCCCAAAAAGTCTCATTTAATTAGTTTGTATCCCTACGATCAAAACAGTTGATACGCGCCAGATAGGGAAACATAAAGATTTGGAAACTTCAACTATTCTTGGACCGCCTGAAAGAACAGAAAATGAAAGCAGAATTAAAGTGGACGTAACAAAATACTTCAAATAAATAAATAAACTTACCAATCATTAATTTTTTTTATACGGGAAAAGTATGATGTGCTTAAAGAAAATTATACAATTGAATTTTCTTCCAAGTTGACTTGAGCGAGAGAGCCCGAATAGCCTTTGCATAATTTGGAGGAATGTTGTGGGCCATTATCTTGCTGGAATATAAAATGTTGACCCAAAAGACGAATTCCGGAAGGGATTGCGTGGTTCTCCAAAATTTCACGATAGCCTTTTTTTTTTAATACACAATTTTCACAATGTCCCCTACACTACTACCAGCAAAACAGCCCCACACCATCACTGAACCGCCTCCATGCTTCACGGTAGCAGCAATACACGCTTCTCTGGCACGTTCACCCACAGATTTCCTCCCGAATATTTGCCTTCTGGTTCCAAACAGTTCAAATTTGGACTCATCTGTCCATAGTACGTTGTTCCACTCTTCTATGGTCCAATGTCGGTGTTCACGAGCCCATTTAAGTCACTTTCGCTTATTTTCTTTGCAAAGTAATGGCTTTTTCATCGAAATGCGGCCGTGGAGCCCGGCTTTCTGTAGACGACGTTTTACTGTCGAAACACTGACTGGCTTTGGGCGACCAACATTTAATTCTGCGGTGATTTCTGGGGCTGTTTTGCGCCTATTTAATTTGCTGGTAACCATTATTCTGCGCGATCATCTGCGGTTTTCTTTTCTACTAATTTCTACGAACTATTACATCGCAATAAACAATTTCCGGGAATCCGGCCAAGTGCAGGTAAAGGAGAGTAGTCCTTATCTCATATAATGGGTGTTTCTTACCGAACCACATTTTATTATTTAATGAGCTACGGATGGAACGAAATCGGCAATAAATTCTTTTAGCTATAACCGATTGTTGGGGGGAAAAACTTTGATTTTCGAAAAAAACGCCGCCATTTTGTTGTTTTTCGACCAATTTTTTTCTCTTAGTTCATTCCAAGGCCGCTTTGATGCTGATTAAAACCCATTTGTTTTTTCTTCTCCTGACTTTTCTGAAGGCAGTTATCGGGTACGCCGTGATTTTTTGGTGTTTTTGGAGTCAA
Organism: Nemotelus nigrinus; assembly: GCA_947369275.1. Taxonomy (NCBI): domain Eukaryota; kingdom Metazoa; phylum Arthropoda; class Insecta; order Diptera; family Stratiomyidae; genus Nemotelus; species Nemotelus nigrinus. Next base: position 191,845,828 of record OX376373.1, read on the forward strand.
TTCGGAGGAAAGATTCATGAAACTAAAACACAAACTTGTGGAAATTTCGATTATCAAACTGGATTCCACACCCTATCTTGGAGTATCAACTTCAAACGAACTGTAGGGAACAATTTTGCTTTGCTTCGATTAGAATCCGAGAGCTAAGTTTGTTTATATTAAGCAGAATTTATATAAAAACCCCAGCTATAAAATATATTGTAAAGCTTTGACTCAGGTTTTTTTTACACACTTTTAAACAGAATCCTCACGTCCTGGTGTTTTAATCCATAATCAATAAATTTCTGACAAGTATAACTTGCGCATGGAGTCACACATTAGTCAAACCTTTGAAAACCCTATTTGAGCTACTCTAGTCAGATGACGTGGGGCCTCATGCCGCGTCTATTTGTTTTTGTGTGTAACTAAAAGCAATTTTGGTCCAACATGGTTTTTCAGGTTCCGTTGTTGGCATGATGTGGCGCCTAAATTCATAAATGATAAGAAATGACAAGAAAGACTGATTCAAAAAGATTTACAGTCAAATACTGTGCAAAAGAATTTTGCATACCTACCGAGCCTGGTAGCAACCTTGAAGAACGCGAGCGCATGTAGAGGCTTATAGAACATAGAGAGAAAGAAATCCTAATAAGCAAAGAAAGTGAAGCACTTCGACGAGTCTTTTCATGTATCTGTAAATGCACAGTGCCGTAATCAACCTTTAAAAGGCTTATTAGCAGCAATTCCACGTATATTATGTCGAATATTTAGCCACGCGAAAAATAATTTGCTTAAATACTTGTCTATAATACTTTGCACAAACATAGTATTTTGATCATACACACATGACTGATGACTGAAAATTTTACAAACATGGCCCTCTATTTAAAAACAATTTGTCTTTAAATACTTATTTTAATTTTATGTTCATTTCTTTTTAACATCGTTTAGTTAACATTGTATTCTTTCCTAACCGTGTCCTTCAAAGACTATCTCTACCTATCATTTTGCATGGTATGCCATTCGAATCGCCATGGAAATGGTTTATCGAGACAGCGGATGGTATGCCATGGAAGGCAAGGTATATTATGCCATTGGCTTGGCCATTAGCTTGACCATATTTTGACAGTTCTTGATTTTCAAAATGTCGTTGGCCCGTGGTCACGCTCTGTTTCTTATAAAAGAATGTAAGAATTTTGAATTTAAGGAGATTTTAAGAACTCATTGAGTAATCTGAATAGTTTAAAGAATATAAAATGGGTCACTTAGTTTAAAGAATATAAAGGGTCAACCATTTGAGCGGATAAGTCTATGACATTATTGGCAGTAGGGGAAAAAGCTGATCACAATTTAGCAAATACTTCTATAAGATACATTAAATGCTTGAAAAAAACATAATGACCTACATACGAACTCACTATAAACTCCTTTATATTTTTCTCATCATAAGACTGATTTTTCCAATTTTACTACGAGTGTTATTTGGTTCGCGGAAACTGAGCTGCGAGAAATATTTTCGCAGCAATTTGAGATTAAGGGTTCGGAAACAAAAATCTTAGCAGATATGCCTTGCTACATACATACATTCCTGATAAATCATCTACCAAAAGGAAGACATCTCCATTGTAGTTAAGAGTACCATCAACAATATGCATCCAATATCGTTCTCGAGCATTCTATGATTACAGCGTTTTATGGAACATGAGCGCTAACGATTACATCTTCTGCATTTCCTTTGTTTTCTCTTATACAATATCTTACACACGAAGCGCGTCGTGCTTACGCTGGTAAGTCCCTGCTTTCCTCTTTCAAATGTAGTTGCCTGGATTTCAATAATGTACAGATAAGAGACATATTTGTTGTATGTACATCATCAATGGTACTCGGATGAAAACAAAAGACGTTTGTCGTACATGTGTGCAAATTCGAAGGAACATGTCATGTGCTTCTTATCTCTTGTTTTCTTTGTTCGAAATTGCAGGATTCAGTCGTCTAATGATACTCCTCCAGTTTTTCGTTTTCAAATCAAAACAACATCAAATTACATGTTCATATAAGTAATACGACCAATTGACAATAAGGAATGGTCTCTAGTTTTTCAGCACCATTCTGACTCAAGAGATGATGTGAAAATGATGAGCAATGGACTCAATCGAAACGAAAGAGCCTTGAATTGAGAGACATAAAAATGAGGAAGCGACATATTTACGTTGCTCCTTACAAGCCACATAAAAAGTTAAGTTGCGTTGCAAAAACTTTATTGCCACGATTATGTATTTCGAGCATATGGGTTTTAAATGTGATTTTCTTGAATGTCTTTTCTAGTTCAATTCGATGCTGAATCATTTGATGCTGAGTCAGCAAAGTTAACGAGGTACGTAAATTGACCCATCCTACCTGCATGCTAGTGAAAAACTATCGATTTTTCGTGCAAATAGAAACAAAGTAAAAATGAAGTGAAATCCTTTTTTATTTTGAATTGAAAACGGGTTTTTTGTTTTCCAATGATTGTATATTTAAAATTCCAAATTCTTAAATCATAGATTTTTTACTTAACCTAGACAAAATTTAACGCATGCATTGCACTGAACTCTGGAATATCCTGGTATCTTAACTATTTCCTTAACTAACATATGCTTTATCAGAATCATTGCTACGTTATCATAATTGCCATTCACGGGAATTCTCCTGGCCAAATCATATCAAATGCCTTCTCCATATCAATCTGACATTCACTTACAAACTCTTTGTTGTTGAGGTGCCAACAGCTATCTGAAGCTACTTTTCAGACTAAAGTCATGGGCGTGTGATCTGCTCAAAAGCAAGATGGACATTAGGAGTTTTTCTGTGACTGGTTTGGGAGGGGATAGATAATCTTACTAATGTTGAGGATAATACTTATTGGATACTTACACGGTTGCTCTGAATGTCAGAACATTGAATGTCACTTTACACCTCGAAAGAATGAACTGTACATACTAAACTGGCGTAAAACGAGTGGACATATCTGAACACAATCTGCATTTTCAAAGCGAAGTCAAATTTTCCACGCTGAAAAGTGAGTAACACTTTTGCTAAATTTCAAGCTTTATATTTGCCAAAACAAAATCGAAGACTATACTAGGGTTAAGAAAGAATAAGGATACTAAAGTTAATTAAGAAACAATTTCTCAAATATGGCAGACTAAAATAACAAAGTCGCTAGTTTCAACGTTTTTGCTGTTCATTGAACTTTAAGTTAGATGAAGGATGTGCAGAATTTTAAATGCATTGCGAAAGTTGCATTGCAAAGCTCGCAATGGTAATGGGGTTTTTTACTCATGTATCTTTGAAGCAATAATCGTTTATCTTCGTATTTTGAAAGCCTTTGACAGACTCTGGCACCCAGCCGTCCCAGCCAAGCTTCGTGCATTTGGTCGTCATGCCTCCTCATCAAATGAATTGAAAGTTTTCTCGTAGATTGTTTCCTTCAAGTTGTTTTGGATGGACTCAAATCAATTGTCCACACCACCAATCCCTGAGTTTCGCAGGGTACTGTTTTTTCCCCAATTCTCTTCCTTTTATTTATAAACGACCTCTTTTCGTTCACTTTCAACCCGATTTATAGTTTTGCCAATAACAGGACCCTTGACTTCGCATACTCTTTTAACAGTGGCCGACAGTCGCGTGAACGCTATTTTTGTTAGAACAGGTCACATGTTTGCTTCGCTTAACAGGGATTAAGCACTATCGCTTGGGGCTCAGCGCTCCGTGCTGTGATTATTGCATCTAAAACACAATGCTGTCGTCTTTCGTTCAAGCCTCACCCAGCTCCTGCTAGCCAAACTATTTTCGTTGATGGAACAGATATTTCTGAATCACCTTTGCTAAACCTATTAGGATTTAACATCACCAGCAAACTAAGTTGGAAATTGCGAAAAATGCCATTAAATGCCTAGGTTTCATTCAGAGAGGCAACAAATACTTTTCACTATCAGACATAGCACACATCTAAAAGACTCTCATTAGGCCAAAACTTGAGTATAGCTCTCATATATGGGCTGGGACAAGCAGCACTTCTGTAACGGAATTAGGCAAAGTCCAGCGCAAAGCTTACAAGTTTATTGGCGATGAAACCATTACTTCCCTTATTGAATCCTTTGAGCATCGACATAATGTAGGTTGCCTTTCTCTTCATTATCGCTATTACTATGGTCTATGTTCTAACGAAATATCAAGTCTGATCCCTCTCAACGCACTCACGCTCACACTATTTCGATCAGCGCCAGTCGTACCGTTAAAATTTACGATTCTTTCTTATCTAGGACAATATGATTGCGAAACAGCCTACCATCTACGGTTTTCCTAATAAGCCTCAGCTGTTCAAACGAATTGTGCACCGCTATCTCATGCAACCCTTTTTTCTTCCTTTCCTTCCGCCAAGGCTGTGCTATAGCATAATAGGGCATTTTCTGAGCCTTGGCATCACCATAGAAGAAAAAGTCTCAATCTATCCCAGCCACGCCAAGTACGAGAAGTTAATTCATGGATCAATTGCAAGCAAATGCGACCATCTACCTAACTACATATTTTCAACATAGGTATAAAAGTCATGCCTGGCTAAAATTGCTGTTCTCGTTCCCACACAAATTACCTTTTCACAAAAAAAAACCATTTCTCACCAAGCTTACATACATAGCGGTCGCACGGTATATATTTCTGAAGGCCGAGATTTCCCAACTGGACATATTTACATTGAAGCAGTCCCATAAGCTGTTGGAAAGTGACAAAAAGTGACTGTTAGAAAGTAAAACTGCTGACTAAATCAGAATTTGTAGGGCGAAAACCAGTTTTTTTCTGAGGGCTTTTTCAAGATGGCACCACTGCCACAGGGTCGGCCATGTTTCCAAATCACTTCTATCACAGAGTTACCATTGCCCCATAGTTCCAAATCACTTCTTTCTGTCTGCTCCAACTTAATCTCTTATTGATCTGATTACTCGATAATGAGAAAACTTTAATTCGACAGGGTGGACAAAGAATAACAATTTTCAATCAATTACATGTATAATTTCTTGTATAGTTTCAGTCAACTTTGATATAGTTTCAGTCAACATTACTATACGCCCAAAATTTCGCGATGATCCAATATTTCTGTCAGAAGCTATAACAAATTGAAATTTGAAAAAATGCCTTGCCTACTTTCAGGCACTTCGCGCCCACATAGGGCTCAAAATTTCCAATTCTTTGTTGTAAACACGCATAAAACATTCATTACTTTTCATTTCCAATACAAAAAATTCTTTACATAGAAATAAAGACGTACTTCAAAATTTACTCAGATGCCCACAGCCGTCAAAGGATTATGTGAATTTTAATAAATCATGGACGTTACCCTTATATACATCTACGTTCTCCAAAAATTTCTTCTTTGCTGATATATATATATATATATATATATATATATATATATATATATATATATATATATATATATATATATATATATATATATATATATATATATATATATATATATATATATATATATATATATATATATATATATATATATCTATAAAGAAAAAAATCTGAAATTTCGAACATTAGTAATAAGATAGATTTTATTATTACCGTAATAAAATAATTATTTAGCGCTATATCCGCTCGCCTGATGCTTTTTAATTGCGTGGCAATAATATCTATTATCTGGCTAAGAGCTTAACACCTTCTGTTGGTTCTTTTTCAGCTAGAACAAACTGTCCTACCTTTCGTCTTCCGTCACTGGCTCAAGCATTCCGAATAGGTCGTTATGCTCTATTGATCAATTCACTTTTAATTTTGTAATTATAACATACATATGTATGTATGTATTTATCTCGAAATATTTTTCGAATGACGAACAATCGATTACTATAATTCACGTATCTTTGTTTTTCTTTTGCCAGCTCTTCAAATCGTTAAGTTTGTCCCAGAAACACTGAACTGAGCGATTTTGCACCTGTATTTACGGTTGAATGTACAAATGTTGACTCTTTCAATAGTGTTTCAACTAATCGAATCAGCCTGTGTACCGAATCAATAAATTTAAATGTACAATCAAATTTTAGTGGGTAGCACAAACTAATTAAACTTAAATTGAATTGTGTACATGTGGTTACTGCTCTCGTGGTAACGATAGTGTTGGCTGTTGCCATATGTCCATGCAAAATTAAAATACATGTGATGCTTGCCTGATTTAAAGCTTTTGCTAATATTACGGATATTTAGATAACCGGCACAAAAAAAAATGAATGACCCTAATAGGAAGTATTCATTTCACACCCAACAAGTTTCGTTAGTTGTCAGGAATTCAAATGGTAGTTTAATAAACGGTCAAAAGTGGAGATATTAAGGCAAAAATGAGAACGAGTTCTGTCACTCTTGACGCTTTTAATGAAATGAACTGAACATGCAAAATAAACGCCAATGTCCTTGTGTTGGTCTACATGCGGCAACAAATTACTGAAAAGGGTATAGTCAAAGTGGATAGGAATTGATTTGTAAGAAAGAACATAACAAGGCATTTAGGAATATTTAGGGATAGAAAGTTAATAGTAGACCAATCATTCAAAGCAGTAATTTCTGATTCAAGATGCAGGCAGTCTTCAAAAGAGGAGATAACAAAGGAGCGTAAAGAAGGGAAACGAAATCGAAACCACTGGGAAGGTTGTTGATGGACAATACGAACAGTTGCGGTCCAAGGATGCAGCCTTGGAGAACTCAAACACAGAATCAAATAACACAGCCATTGAAGACAACACAACAAGTACGGTAAACAATATAGGGGAAGAACCACGAAAACCAGGATTCCGGAGATGTCAAATTTTTGCAGTTTATATAGCACTGTATGGTCTACTTTTTCAAATGCTTTAGCCAAATCTGTGTAGATGACGTCAACTTGTTGGAAATCACCCAACGAACTAGTAACGAAATTGACAAAGTATCGTTCCGGATTGCTGCTTTAATACCTAAATAGCATGATGACTTGGTGTGAGACTAACAAATTAGTCATTAATATTGACAAATGTACCGTTGTTTCGTACACGCGTAAAATTAATCGGTTGAGCTTTGGATATTCGTTGAATAGTATTCCCTTAAGGTATTCTGACAAAGTACTCGATTTAGGTGTACTTTTAAATAATTTTTTTACTTTTGACGATCATATTAACGCCATCTTATTAAAAGCTCCTTACATTGATCGACTTAATTTACTGACCATTAATACACTTAATAACAGACGTGGAAATTTCAAAACGATCTTTGCTGCTAAGCTCCTCATGGGTAATATTTTATCTGAACACCTTTTAGGTTTATTTGGCCTCAATAACAAGGGTCACCATCAATTTGACTTTAATTTATGCTTACCGTCTTTGAATAAGAGCTTAGCTAAAAATAGTCCACTTTAACTGATACGTTTGTAAGTTTTTAATCTTTTTTAATGTAAATGCTACTAGTCTGTATTAGACGAACTTTTTGGAAAATAAAAATGAAATAAAAATAAATTAAAGTCGACCAAATGGATAATGGCGCCATAAAAGTGTTGTGGATGATTTGCTCGATAAATTTCGGGAAGCAGAAAAAAAGGAAAATTGTTCTCCGTCCCGGCCTTATCATGCAGCCAAACTCCTACCAAATACGGCATACATGAAGGTCCATTTATAAGCATATTATCAAAGCCAAAAAATCAGTTGTTGAACCGACTTCATACCGCCCTATCTGCTTACTGGGTCAGTGCTGCCAGACAAGAACTGCGGCTTACCCCCAGACAATTCCTATTTATCCCTAAAAGTACCCTAAGTAGCCATTGTGACGTCATTTCCGGGAAATTTTTCGGCATTCTCAATATCCAGGTTATTTAAATGTATATTTTTATATGTGTCAGACTGCCGTCACATGAAACAAACTTTTTTAAGGTGAGGTGTAACTTTCGTCCACTCTTCCTAATCTTTCGGGACTAATTTTTTCCTGGGTGCGTTAAGTTTTCACTCAGAAATAATTAGTCCCGAAAGGTTTATTATCGACGGAGTCGTAAGAGAGACAGTTAGACAGTACCATGGGAGGCCGACGAATGCGACCAATCACAACACCGCATTCCGCAATCAATTGATGTCACTTATTTCGCTCACTCTGCATTTTCTTATATCAGAAAAAGATAGACATTACATATTTCGTGATTATTATTTATTGAAACATCCGTTCCGGAAAAATACATTATCCAATTTCAGAATGCCCTAAACAAAACCCTGAATATTTTTTTCCCTGTAAAATATCCCTAAATCTAGGGTTAAAATCCCTAATATAGCAGCACTGTACTGGATGCGTTAGGATAACGGTTTGGACGCCTAATATACAATAGACTTCTACTAACTGTGGAAAACAATGATGGGCTGTCAGACCGAAAATTCAGCTTCCGCCAAGCACGTTCGCCTGTGGACTCCATCAAATTGGTTATGGAACTGTGAAAACCTGCAATGGAAGCACGTATGGCGTCACTCTGCTTTTACCACACCTGACGTCAAAAACGGTTTCAACTCAGCAATTTGGAATCAATTCGCGGAAAAAAAAACTTTGATTAAGAGTTCCTTTTTACCTTGCAAGGATAATAAATGAATACTTAAGGGACAGAGCAATGTAGTACAACTCCAAAGAAGTGCCGAAATGCTACGTTACAAATGTCTATGGAGGAATAGGTTTTCTAGTAAAACATGAGCGAATACTTTTTACACTGACTGTATCTTATGAAGAAATTGAGCTTTACCGTTGGTATTATTATACTTATGTTTGTATTTTATTTGGTCTGCCTTGTTTAATTTGAAGCAAATAAATTAATATACATACATGCATATTTGTATGTACAGTCAGCGACAAAAGTCATGGCACCTTTAATTGTGTAGAAAAACAATAAGTACCATTCAGTATGGTTTTTAATTTTTAAAAGTAAATAACTCAAAATATAATCTTTATAATACCAGCTAAATTTTCCCATTTACGGGATTTCAATATTTTATTGCAGTTGTCCATGAAGCGTAAAATTTGTTGCATAGTACACAAATGCCGCGACAAAAATCATGGCACTCAGCGGGTTGCTTATTCAATAACAGTTATTTCCAGGAACTGTGTAGCCTGTTGGAAGTAAATATCAATTCGGTGGTCTATCTATTTTAGTTTGAGAAAATTTTACGTTGATTCAGTCAATTTTTAAAGTGTTTCGTGATTAAAAAAGATGTCAAGGAAAGAAACAACGTGTGAAGAAAGGAAAATTGTGTTAAATATGAGGAAAGATGGGAAAACTTATGAGGAAATTGGAGAATATATACAAAGGAGTAAGTCAACAGTAAGAAATGTAATAAAACGAAAGGAAATAGAAAATAAAATTAAAAACAAGACAAGAACGGGCCGGCCCCAAGTTTTAACCGAATTAAATAAACGAAAAATAAACGAATTATAATGCGCAAAGTTAAGGTTAATCCAAAAATATTTGCAAGTGAACTAAGCCAGGCAGCTTCAGTTCAATTTGGAAAGAAAATTTCTCCAAGGAGTATTCAAAGAGTCATACGAAGTAATGGACTAAGAAGCCGAGTCGTTCGCAAAAAACCGTTCATAAGCAAGGCAAATAAAAAAAACGTCTAGAATTCGCCAGAAAATACTTAAATACACAAGCTGACTTCTGGAGCAAGGTAATTTTTACCGATGAATTGAAATTCAATATTTTTGGAAGTGGCGGTCGCATAAGAGTATGGCGTCGACCAGGCGAAAGTTTACTGCCGAAACATTAACATCCTACAGTGAAACATGGTGGCGGTGGCGTTATGACATGAGGATGCATGTCTGCAACCGGTGTGGGAAACATGGAGTTTATAGAAAGCACAATGGATCGTTTCGGATATCTAGCCATTTTGAAGGAACATTTGCAAAATAGTGCGGAAAAATTGGGCTTGGGTGGTGATTATTATTTTCAACAAGATAGTGATCCCAAGCATACAGCATACATTGTGAAACAATGGATAATCTATAACACTCCTCATATGCTGGCTACACCTCCTCAGTCACCAGACCTCAATTTGATTGAGAATCTTTGGAGTGAATTGGAAAAAAACTTAAGGAAACATGACATAACATCGAAAGCACAACTGAAGGACATCATACGCAAGAATGGGCTAATATCAATAATTCATATACGCTAAAATTAGTCCAATCAATGCAAAGGCGCTTGAAAGCGGTAATACTATCCAAAGGATACCCAACTGAATATTATTTTCAATATACTGCTATTAAAAGATACAATTTTCTAATCAAGTGCCATAACTTTTGTCGCGGCAAAAGTATAATTTTTGTATAAACGAAGTTGTTTTGTTTTATTCATTATGTGAAATTTGATTTGTTTTTATATATTCATAATCTATATTAATAAATATTTATTATATCTAAAACACAACGGAATGGCTTTAATATTTTAGAAGATACGTATCTGCAAAACGATAAGTGCACTCAGGTGCCATGACTTTTGTCGCTGACTGTATGTATGTATTTTCCATATAAACATTCCTATGCACACTGTACAATAAGCTTTTCTATCTTCGCAAGGCTCATAGGTAAAAAGTAGCTGCATTCTTGATGAATGAAAATGGCATGTAACAAACGAAAATGAAAATGGCATGTAATGTGGAAAATACATATTGGCCGAGCCGAGGCGAGCCGAGTGTGTGGACGGTCCAGACAAGCGACTTTGACAGGTGTCACAGGCGCTCGTGCGACTTCCGATCCGAATGGGTTTTGGGCACGAGCCAAGGCGATTCGTGACGAGCTGTCAAATGCCGTCCACATGTTGGCGGCCTCGTCTGACTTCGGCTCGCCTGGCCTCGGCCAATATCTATTTCCTACATAACAAACGTTACATTGTAAACCTTGTACGTTTCCTAAGAATGCAATTTAGTCCGAGCTCGTCGCGTATAAAGCATGACAAATTTGCGCACAGTTACTTGGCAATGGTCATGCATTCAAAAATATTTCCATTTAGAATAAATTTTCCTTGAATTTTTCATTCATGTCAATTTTCCAATATTCGATTTCTCATTTTGAATCGAAGCCAATATCATGCTTGGCAGCACTTCGAAAAAGAACGTAAAAATTGGAATTCCTGAAGCCAAAGCATGAATGTGCACAGCGATGCAGTTTCCATGTGAATTGAAATCTCGATGGATTACTACAGGGTATGCTAATTTACAAAGTTCAATATGTTTCTCTGTATTTTATTAAATCAAAGTAAATTTGGAACGACTGAGTACTAAATTGTATATAGCCAAATTTTACATAAAATAAGACAGGAGAAAAGCAGATAAACTGTTAAACTGGCCCCTTTTTTGGCTTCAGAGCTCACATAGTCAATTTAATAAAAAAAGCAAGGGTATTTTTTGAATTAAACGCAAAAAACATGTGTTTGGCACTAGATGATTGCGATGAATATCTGCAAATAAAATGTCTTAGCGGAAACGAAGCTTAGGAAAATTGTGTTATTTTTTTACCACAGCTTGCCTCCTAAATATCGTTAGTGTCGCTTAAAGTGAAAATTTTAAATTTTTCGATTGAGGCCCGACATTAAGTTTTTCACAAAGGCTTCATTAACAATTTCGTAGGAAATGATCATGAAAAATGATTAATATCTGGTTGTTTTTGCATGAAATAAAGAAAAACACTTGTGAGGAATTGCAAATACAGTGGGTCACAGCTTATTTTATGCAGTACATACTTCTCATTTTCATACGGTATATTCTTTAAACGAAAAAGTTGTATAATGAAAAATCAAAGTAGAATGGTTATCACAGCTGCATCAATTATGAAACAAACACCGAACAACCAATAAATGCGTCTGCGGCTTTTAAAATTCGAAGAAAAGCAAAAAGTATCGATATTACATGTCACAGCTTATTTTATGCAGTGGCTAAGAGCTAGCGATTTCGGTCTCTTGCATTCAGTTCTGAAAGCGTTTTTCTTGTGTTCACTTTGATAATTGATTTTTAATTACTTTGTTCTCGTTTGAAGTGTGATTTAGATATTGAAAAGATTTTCACAAATAGAATAGAAAATGGGTCCTCGTACGACAACAGAACAAAGGGAGTTGGTCATAAACCATTTTAAAAACGGCGAATCTCAGCAGAAAATTGCTTCTATGGTAAATATATCTTCTATGGTAAATATGTACTGTTCAAAAAATTATTGAGCGTTTTTTGCACGAGAACCGGGTGCATGATAAAGGAAGAAAAGCACCAAATAAAATTTTCAACGAAGCTGACGAGCGATACATTGTACGGAAAATTGTTGATAATCCTGGGCTCTCCGCGTTAAAATTGACCACCGAAGTGACCGAAAGCCTTGGCAAAAAATGTAGTGTGGAAACTGTTCGCCGAGTACTGCGGAATCACGATTTTCATGGTCGAGTTTCCCGGAAAAAAACCATTTATTAGTCCTAAAAATAAGCTCAGTCGATTGAACTTTGCTAAAGAGCATCTTGGTAAGAGCCAAGGTTTCTGGAACTCAGTTATCTTTGCCGATGAATCTAAATTTAATATATTTGGCTCAGATGGCATGTCTTACGTATGAAGAAAGCCAAATACAGAGTATAATAAAGAAAACCTAAAGCCAACTGTTAAGCATGGTGGAAGAAGTGTTATGGTATGGGGCTGTATGTCGGCTTCTGGTCCAGGAAAACTGACTTTTATAGAAACAACAATGGACAAGCACATGTATCTTCAGATTCTTAAAGATAATTTGTTGCAAAGCGCTGAAGATTTGGATATTCGGTCCAATTTTCGATTCTATCAAGACAACGACCCAAAACATAAATCAGGCATTGTTCAGTCATGGCTGATATACAACTGTCCTCATTTAATGACGCCACCACCACAATCACCAGACATGAATGTTATTGAAAATTTATGGGCAATATTAGAGCAAAATATCAGGAAACATACAATCTCTAACAAGAATGATTTGAAACGAGCTTTGGAATTTGAATGAAGGAAAATATCACCAGACGTTACACGTAAATTAGTTAATTCAATGTCAAATCGGCTTCAAGCTGTTGTAAGCCAGAAGGGGTATCACACAAAATATTAAAATCTACATAATTTCTATGTATTTTCATTTTATTTTATGTTATCAGTAATTGCATAAAATTAGCTGTGTGATGGAATTTTGATGTTTTTGGAAGTATCTTGATTTGTAGCTTATAAATAATAAACATTGCCATGAAATAAAGTTTACGTCTAAAATTTACAAGTTTTTATTTCAAATAGCGTAAGTTTTTAGTTTATATTCTTTCCAGTTTCGTAGTTACAGAGCCTCATAACATAGAGTATGAACTGCATAAATTAAGCTGTGACCCACTGTATAATGTGTATTTATCATTTAAGTAAAAAATAACAATAAAATATCCGTTACGATAATCATTAATAAAAACCCAGATAAGAGCTTAATTTGAGCTCACAGCCAAAATGATGTGAAGCTGTTTTTCCTCGGAAAAGTACCGCTAGTTCCAACAATCCGTTTGTGACGAAGAGTATCGTATTGCAGACATGCTGACTATCAGTCAGACCTTGGATTTGGAATGAAATCATTATTCGGTAAAGAACAATACTACAGTTAATTCGCGATGGGTCATCACACTTCTATTGAAGAGCGAGAGTCGATAATAAACAATTTCAAGGACGGGAAATCTCAAAAAAACTTCCTGAGATTGTTAAAAAGAGTGCTTTAACGGTTCAGCATACTATTGAATGTTTTTTACGCGAAAATGGTGTAGGAAATCGAATCAGAAAAGCTTGCAATACATTTTTTTCTGAGACGTATTGCCGTTGGATCGTGAGACAGTCAAAAAGGGATCCTACATTGAGTACCTCTACATTGGCACAGTTTGCTGAAAGGACTGTCGGCAAAAATAGCAACCCCAAAACTATAAGGGAGATACTCAGGAATGCCAATTTAAATGGTTGAGTTGCCCGGAAGAAACCTTTTATCAATCGCGAAAACAGTTTGCACAGGATTGAATACGCTCGTGAACATTTGAGAACATATATACTGCTCTTTAGGGAACCGTCATTTTCTTTGAGGCAATCAAATATAGAGCTCAATCCAAAACATTTAGGGGCTACTGTGAAACACGAAGGTGGACATGTTACGGTATGGGCATGTATGTTGCAAGCAGAGGTCGAAAATCTGGCTTTCATCGATGGTATCATGGACAAACACCAGCACTTAAATATTATGAAAGGGAACTTACTACAAAGTACAGAAAAATTGAATATAATGATCCTAAGCATTCCTCCCAACCCGTTCAAACGTGGCTTGGAATTGCCCACATGTTATTCAAACACCTCCACAGTCTCCGGACTTAAATGTTATATAGAATTTGTGGTCAGAGTTGGAGAAAGGCATCCGGAACCACTCAATTAACAACAGACAGGACCTTAAAAGAGCTTTGCAGGAAGAGTAGAACCAAATTCAGCCAGAGTACACAAAATCTTTAGTGGATTCGATGCCATGCAGATTGGGTGCAATTCTTAAACAGAAAGGTTATATTAGAGGCAATATATTTTAATTCGATTAGATATTAAGAGCTTGATACCATTTTTTTCTAGGAAAAACCATTTCATATCATTTTGGCTGTGAGGGCTAAATCGGCACTTTTCTGGATTTTTATTACTTTTTTCGTAGTGCATTGTTATTTTTGTTATTTTTCCGCTTAAATGATAAATAAACATTAAATCTGCAATTCCTCATAACCTTTTTTCTTCATTTTTCATAAGATATTTGGCCACATATTTTGGCATATATATATATATATATATATATATATATATATATATATATATATATATATATATATATATATATATATATATATATATATATATATATATATATATATATATATATATATATATATATATATATATATATATATATATATATATATATATATATATATATATATATATATATATATGCAGATGCACTTTATTGCATCTGGCGACAGAGTACAATCGTGCCCTACTCTTGGGAAATTTCTGAAATAGTCGTCTACGCAGGGCTAGCTCAGCTTGACTGTTCTGAAACCCAAAAATTTCCATTTTTCAACAATTCCGACTTGAACCAAATCTTCATCTGAATCGATATCTACAAATGCCAATTCTTACTGTTTTGCTCACTATAGTTGATAAACCAAAGCATTACTGATGCTATTGACGTAAGCTGACGTAGTGTATGCAACCTTCATCACATAGTGCTGGATAATGTAAGCCTAATGTGTTTTTGGCTCTGCACAGATGAGAGTAAAAGCAATCCCACGACAACCCTTGTACGAGTCTAGGGGTAGGCTCTCTACCAGCTGCAACCCCTAGACCCCTAGACAGATGAGAGTGGTCAGATATTAGGTCTGTCTCCGTACTTGAATCTATTATAATATATTAAAATAGACTCGCAGCAAGTCGTTTCCGTACTTTTGCTGCAAGTCAAATGCAAGCCAAATTTTGCAGCAAAAAGAAGCCAGCTGCCAAATTCTGTTACTGCTGCAGTTTGCTAAAGTACGGAAACAGACCTATTAGTCCTTTCTGTTTGCATTTGCATTGGATTGGCAAATTATTCATGTTTCGTTGCTCGAACATGCTTCAGTTATCAATAAGATAAAGATGTTCTTTCATTGGTCCAATGGAAATTTATGTACATACATATGTATGTGATATGCATAAGAAGACTTCGAGTGGACCTGAGCAAAACAGTTTTCAATGAAGCAATTGAAATCTTTGTTTACAGCATATTTGTCACAGTATTAATAAACAAAATTGAGTTTGAATCAAAAGCTCGTAAATAAACACAACAAAAAAAACTCAATTACGAATTCCTTCGCAATAAATTTATTTGTGCCCAAAGCAACTTCGTTTGAATTTCGTGTTTGTACAGTTATCTCGTAATTGGTCCTAGAAGACGTAAAACAAACTATTACATTACATGATTTGTCTTCGGTAAATACATACATACATACATATTTTCAGGCTTCTTATAAACAATTTTGCTAATGTATGTCAGGCCTTTATTGTGAACACACATTTTCGCACAAAGCTTGCGCTCTGGAATTTTACTTATGAATCGAATGAATAGCTCAAGGGGATAAGAATGAAATTCATTTTGATATTACTTTTAATGACTTTTCGGTCGGCACGATCCGAAACGGGAAGTTTGTTGACCGACTAATACGTATCAGTGGGGTGATTGAATCCGATATTAGGTTGATATTGAATCGACGGTATAATCGTACCCGATAGCCTCGCTCAACTTCAAATGAATAATTATGAGGGGATTATGTGTCTTTCAGTTTTTAAATTGTTTTTTTTTTTATCCATTTTATGTATTTTTCGAAGCTGCAATTTAAAGGATTATTAATTGCAATCCCTTTCGAGTCTTTGAATGTTTTTACTGGTGGAGTCAATTCGCCTGTAGAGGTAATGGATTTTTTGTTTTTTTTTTGGGTTTTTTTTTTCGACTCATAGATTAGGCGTTGATTCAATTCGGTATATACAGTCGTGGCCACAATTATTTACACAACGCTTATCATGAAGAAAAATTTGAATGAAATCAAAATAATTCCTTCAGTTTTTATTACAACAAAATGAAATTTTATTCAGTTATTTATTGCCAAATTCATAGTTACTTGACAAAAGCAAAATTGAAATAAAACATTACAGAACAAAAATAAAAACTAAGTGGCCAAAATTATTTGCACAACCGTCATTACGGCCAAAATTATTTGCAATTGATGGTTTCCGCCTCGTTTTTCCGAAAAATCTGGGAAAAAGGTAAACTAATTCTTAGCTTTAATAAAAAACGGGTAATTTGTGACCATTGCCTAATACTTGGTGTTGCCTCCTTTGGCACGAATAACCGCTTCGAGTATTGCTGGCATTGAATCAACTAAATTCGGTAAAGCTTCAATGGATAGGACCTACCATGCATTTAAGATGTCTTCCGAGGCTTCAGCTGCCAATTTTCCAATCTTTTGAGGAATTGTTAATTTCATCAAATGCCAGACATGCTCAATGACATTCAAATCAGGGCTTCGTGGAGGCCATTTCATGACTTTTTGCCCAACGTCCGATAAAAACTTTTGATTCCGATTTGAAGTATGGATTGTTGCATTGTCCTGTTGTAGTATAAAATCAGGACCAATCAAATAATCGCCGGCAATAAATGCAACTTCGTTCAATATTTGGAGGTATTCAGACAAACGCATCTTTGTTGGACAATCAACAATTGAAGCAACCCCATTGTAACAAATACAAACCCATACCATTATTTTACCACCATGTGAATGGCGCGTAGGGATACTGACGGTTTGATTTTTCTTTTGCTGTGCATTGGAATAGTAGAAATGTCTACCGTACGTTCCGTCCAATGACATAGCACTTTCATCTGTCCGCAAAATTTGTCTCCAAAATTCGACTGGCTTATTTCTGTGCTCAAATGCAAACTGCAAGTGAACTTCCCGATTCTTTGGAGAGATGTACGGCTGTTTTTGGATGGCGTATGCTTTTATTTCTGCCTCGGAAAGGCTTCTCCGAACTGTTGTCCTACTGATGTTGTCATTTCTGTTCTCGTTAATACTATTTATTATGTTATTGATCTTTTCGCGACTGTTTTGCTGCATGCATCGACGTACTACAGTATCTTCCCTTTCACTTGTTGCCCTCTTTCGACCCCTTCCTACTGCATTTTTAACACTGCCAGTTAAATGTTGTTTTTTTACCTGGTAATAAACGCTTCGCCAGTGCCATTTAAATTTTTTGGCAATTTCGTTAGCGGAAATACCGCTATTAAATTCAGCAACGATTGCCGCCCGCTTTTCGATGGAGAGTTCAACGTTTCTAGGCATTTTCACTGTCACTAACTAGTTTATTACAATGAAATCTAATGTGAACTGATGTCCAACATTTGTTCCAGCTTTATCACTATTCGAAAATAAGTCGAAGAATTACCGTTAATATTTTGAAAAATTTTTCTTGTGTGTGCAAATAATTTTGGCCATAATGATGAGTGTGCAAATAATTTTGGCCACTTAGTTTTTATTTTTATTTTTGTTCTGTAATGTTTTATTTCAAGTTTGCTTTTGTCAGGTAACTATGAATATGGCAATGAATAACTGAATAAAATTTCATTATGTTGTAATAAAAATTGAAGGAGTTATTTTGATTTCATTCAAATTTTTCTTCATGATAAGCGTTGTGTAAATAATTGTGGCCACGACTGTATGTACATACATATAATAGAAATCAAAACTATTCTTTCGCCAACTATTATGTACAGTACATGAAAATTAGTTGTTAAGCTTAGTGCTAAGGTCCGTTTTATGTGAAGTTTTTATTTCATTGAAATGAGTTTCGTGTAAAAATTAGCCTGAAGTTTCGTCGGAGACTGCTCTGACCAAATGCTCTAATAAATTCCGAGTGAAAAAATTGGTTTTTGCTGAGACAGCATGCCTCCACGTATTCGTTTACTTGACGTTTTGTTGTTCTTTTATAATATGTAGTTTACTTGAAAAATATAGAAAAACGGCCAATTTATCGAATTATAATGTTATTTCTTGGGAATTTGGTTTGTTTTGTCAGTCAAGGTAGGCGATGCCTTTTTGCCTCTATAAACTGCACGCCGCTGCTGAGCGTTTGTGAACAGGAAAAGAACGGATTGAAAGAAATTCCAGTCCGTGACTAGATCCTCTTTAGAAATTGCTCCAGGGAGCATCGATTTTTACCAGGATATGGACCAGGTGGTCAGCATCTTCGCTATTGCTTTCAGCTCTGCAGCTGGGGAAGCGTGCAACTAGGGTTGCCAACTCTCCCGGAATTCCGGGATTCTCCCGGAAAAATACAGTTCACTTAAAAAATCTCCCGGCTCCCGGAATGCAGTTAATTTCTCCCGGAAATTTAACAAAAATTGCCTTCACGGAATTTTTATATTTTATGCTCGCTTTTATATGCTTATAAATATTACAATATAAATGATTAAAATTCGTAAATTGCACTAGATTTGTACAATTGATTAAATAAAAGATCTGAGTGCTTTTTTATATGAGCCAATAAATAAGGATAAATTGTACGACGATTACTGTTTGCTACGAGAAGTGCATGACCTTGTCGCAAGTAAAACAAAGAGGGAAGACTTGCGTTGGGTTAATTTTTTTGAAAAATGTAAAGAAGAATCGGGCAAAGAAATAAAAAAAACTGGTTACGTTCGCTCTATCGATCCCTATCTGCAAATGTTGCCGCTGATCGTGTTTTCAGCGTAGTAAACGAACTGTGGTCAGTAGATATATAATACCAGTTCTGGCGCACTTAAGAAGAGCAAAAGGGGTGCAAATAAGAGGAGCAATAAGGCCATGGTGCCTTCGATTATCGGCTCGCGCATGACGCAAGTGATGATCTTTCAACTAATAAACAGCTCAACTGGGCTTTTAGTTTATTTAACAGGGTTGTTTATCAGTTCAACTACCCTATTTATCAGCCCAAATGTGCTGTCAGCTCAACAAGGTTCTTTATTAGCTCAACAGGATTGTTTATAAGTTCAGCTAGGCTGTTTATCAGCCCAACTGGGCTGTTTATCAGTTCGAGATCATCGCTCACGTCATGCGTAGGATGCACGTGCCGATAATGGCAGGCACCATGTCCTTATTGCTTCTCTTTGCTCCTCTTATTTACTCTTCTTTTGCTTCTCTTAAATGCGCCAGAACTGGTATTATATATCTACTGTGGTGAAAAAATCGTAATCGGTTTAATGGAACACATGTAAAATCAGAAATTCAGGTATGCACAAATTTTAATTACACATGTAAAGAATTCTATAGCTTTATCCTTGCAAATCAAAATACATTACAAGCCACTCGTGGTGTAAAGAAATATCATTTTAAATAAATAAAATTGTTTTTCGCTTATTTTTTTATTTTCCTCCCGGATTTCCGATCCACTGAGTTGGCAACTCTACGTGCAACCCATGCAAAGTCAAACAATGATAAAGAATGTTCAAATCAGAGCCCTGCGGAGAGGGTGCAGGGAAGAGTTTAATAGCGTGAATAGGTCTAATGACTGTACAGTATATATAAAGCGAAAACGAAGGCTTTCAAGCACACTACACGCAAGGCATATACTATGCCAGCATTGAAGGTCTTAATGAATCTAATCGGCTACGTAGGCATTTACAACACTGATGGCGTCAAAACTAACTCGGGCATCGATACTTTTACTGACCTTATGGATTCATGTAATACGGGAAGTCTTAGTCCCTTAACATAAGCAGCTCATCAAGTTGCACAGGCCATCAGCTCATAGCTTCTTCCTAGGATTTGACACTACCAAGGTGGGCCATATACTTCATCTAGCCATTCAAATCCAAAGGTCTTGATGGCATTCTTCCCATTTGCATCCAGCAGTCTATAAAAGAAACGCTTCCATAGTTGAGGGAGATGTATAATGCGTGCTTGCATTTCTCGCATATTACAGTAAATCAGCGAGGAAACAAGAGTCTTGTTCATTTCATTATAAATTTTGGGCGTCCAAACTATGGATTATTGTCTGATAAGTCTTTGGGTTGTATTAGTAAAGATTCTGGAATGGATCATCAACCTACATTAATCTGGCAGTAATAGCATGCTTACACCAAAGCCAAGTTGGTTAAAATTTCCATCTGCACCTTTACTTAATCTCTCTTTTAAGAAATGCTGCATTCGTGCGCATTGAGGGTGCTTTCAACAGCATTGATCCTGAAACAATCGTGGAAGCACTTATTGTGCTGAATGTTCGCATGCAGCTGATATCCTTTATCTCACAGCTCCTCAGAAACAGAGTGGTGACTTCTTCAATGAGGACTGCTCATTTGCGACGAGAAGTCAATACGAGCACAACTCAAGGTAGAATCCTTTCTCACTTGCTGTACTTACGCAGACGACATTATTATAGTAGTGCTAGAAAACCATTTATCTATGCTTTCGGTTAGATTAAAACACTCTCTTGATAAACTTTCCCGTTGGAGCCAGGATTGAATGTGGGTCCCGGTATAAAAAAAAACTATTTACAAGAAAATATCAAGTTCTTCAATTTGACTGAATGCAGTCATTTTCAGACTGAGATGAAGTGTAAAATATTTAGGACTAATCCTTGACTCGAAGTTATGACGGAACGAGATTATAACGAAATGGGGGCGAAATAGTTTTTGTGCAATTTGCTTCTGGAAAAGAGCCGTAGGGGTTAGTTTTTGTTTGCAGCCTCACATGCTCACATGGCCTGGTTGAGACGATACTTCTTCATGGGGTGGCTGATTTTAAGGCTGCTAACTAGCCGATGTTTTGAAAAGTGCGAAAATTCATCGCACGTTTGATGACAGGTGACCTCCGGTTGATTACAAGGCTGCCAACTAATTTACTAATTAATTACCAACTAAATTACTACAGCAAGCTGATTTTGTTGCAGTAAAACTGCATTGGATTCCGCAAATCATCAAAATATCAAGAACGGTAAAATTTCACCAAATCGCCTATTTTTTAACAGTCGAAATTTGTATTTGCGAGAACTCATAATCTGACCATCTCAGCAATACAAAATTCACAGAGTGCATTGGCTTTTCGTAGAAGCAGGTCAGATAGAAGTTTGACATGCCCGCAACTCTTGCCTGAGGTGCCGCCTTGAAATAACTACAATCAAAATAGAAACTTCATGTACTTTGACTTCTGATACAAACATTAGCTTCGTTACAATTACAATACGTTGATCCTAATTGCCCGTAACCCTTGATATCTTTCTACCCCTATAACTTCCAACGCAGTCATTAGGTCGAAACGAAATTTACAAAATGTGTTTACCTAAACGTGAAGCATATTTAGTGTAGTTTTAAATTTGCCGCTATCAAAAGGTTTCCCAGCAGTAAGTATTTTCATTATTTTTGTACCAACAAATGCTGTCCTTAAATTTCCAAATGATAAAAATCATACAATGAAAATGGGTAACAAATGTTTACAATTTTGAAGTTTGGAAAATTTTGCGTATCGCCGTCCCATTTTTTCTATCTCTCTGACTTGCAGTCATCGGATAACGTGAAACGATTGTAGTAAGATTTGCTGCATTAGCAAAGTGTTACCACTAACTAGCATTTCATCATTTTTTTTGCTAGCGGATGCTACCATCAAAAGTTTACTTGGTAAACAGCCTATAATGGAAACAAGTAATAATTGCTTTACTTTCTTGGCCTACTTTAAGACTTTCAATGCATTCAGCAGGACAAAGTGGTATGAGTCCTTCGATACAGACAGGTTATAATAAGGGGCACTTTTGACAGAACATGCCTTTATGGTCTACACATTTCCTCTACTTTTTTTCGCCTATCAAACTTTCTAGTATCACGTGATGGAGTCACTCGCTTCCAGATAAAACAGGTGATGGTTGACTGACAGCCACCATTACTCGACCCTGATAACGGTGGGAATGTATAGGGGTGCGACATAGTCTTAGATCACCATCTTGTTGGCATTGTTTTCCAGGCACGGATTGCTTTGCATAAGCTACTGCACTCGTAGATCAGGTTTGGACCAATAGGTTCGCCCTGCGTACTGAAAATAACAGTTACTTTTTTGATGTCGTGTTAAGACTCACCCATGAAGAGCTCGATGCAGAATGAGGAGTAAGTAAAACTAGGTCGACTAGTTGGAAGTGACAAAGATCGGTATGACTGGTTTAATCATGAATGCGAACATATGAAAGGTGAAACTCGAGTATTGCAGCTACCTGAAAGAATGTGGGAACGCGAAGGTAATTAACTGCTCATAAAAACAGAGAAGAGACTTCACAGATAGAAAAAAAAAACACCTCGGGAAAAAAACAAATAAATATGAAAGAAAAAAGGGACATCTACATCAGGCGCAGAAGTAATACTGACCAGTTTGGAATATAACGCAGTACGCACCAGGTTTTGCATACTGCAGTTTTGTGTAAGTACTAAAGTTGGTTTTAGGAATGAATTTGAAATATTGCGATCCTACAACTACCTTGGGGTAGCAAAAGCAGCTGATAACCAAAAATAAGTACACGTGCGGCTGCTCGAAACCACAACGCCTAATGCGGTTTATCAAATCTCTGTAAGTCTTAAAGTTTAACCAGAACCTCGATGCTATCGCTGTGCAAGCTCATGATTTTACCAGTATTGATCATGAGTCTGACACTTGAGTTTGGAGCAAAAGGCCTTTTGTCCCAGTCACGGTCAGTTTCGGTGCAAATACCTGTTAAGAGAGGTCAGGACGTTACTGCGTTGTTAATGATAATGATTGTAATTTAAACAGATCATAGTCGGTGATCATTTTCGGCTTCATTTAACTTTTTGGGAGATCCAATAATCCTCAGGTTAATTAAGAAAATACACAAAGAATAAGAAAAAATGTTTGGAAAGAAACATGCAACCAATTCTGCATTCAAATTACTAAAATGACGACAAAACACATCCGCTGTGATAGTTTCATTAAGATCCTGCAATTCAAAATAGACCACTCCTGACATATTCCGAAAAAAATAGAAGGTTTTTTTATGTTTATAGTCCTGGCTTGGCAGATGGTTCTGGTGTCTGATTTGCATTCACTTACTGTCTGTTCCACACAACGTTGCTATAGACTAACCAGTTTTTGTTCCCTGGTACAATACGGTTGAGAAATTGTTTCTTTTCATTGTGACGTAACAGATGGAAGCAAATGTTCACTCTTTGCTGGAAATTTGATGTTGTTAACTCAATTCCAAGCTTGGAAACTTTTTGTATCTACACCGATGAATGATTCCATGAGAAAACTTTAACCTTCCTCCAATCATATCCATGGTTAAAGTTGGTTCAGCTCCCACCAGGTTGGTTACCGCCGTGTCGTTCAATTCAGTGGGACGTTCTGCTATAGTGCTTCCAAAAATTTTCTAAACTACTCCTGTGCAATCATTTGTGTTGACTTCCTCTTTGGCTTCTCGTCCTCACCTTTCTCCCCTTCTTCTGGTGTTCCTCAAGGCTCCATCTTACGACCACTTTGGTTCAATCTATTTATCAATGACCTTGCCACGATTTTTAAGTCTCCATGTCTTCTATATGCAGATGATTTAAAAATTTTCCGAGTGATCAAAAATACTGCTGACTCTATGCTTCTTCAGGATGATTTGTATGCTCTCTCTGGTTGGTGTAACATTAACTGTTTGTCTCTTAATGTTTCCAAATGTTTTTCTATGTCTTTTTCCGTTAAGCTTCACACTCATATCTTTCCTTATGCTATTGATGGTACTATCCTTTCTTGTGTAGATCATTTCTCAGATCTTGGGGTCACGTTTGATCGCAAACTGAAAGTCGACGTTCATGTCCTTACTATCACTAGAAAAGCTTCTCGTATTGCTGGCTTCGTGGTTCGTTCCTGCCACAATTCATTTAGTATTTCTACCTGTGTCCACCTGTTTATTACCCTAGTCCGTTCTGTACTTGAATACTGCAGTCAAGTGTGGTGTCCTCGTTTCAAATACCTTGCTGACGCTGTTGAATCAGTTCAGCGCAGCTTTACACGTACTTTACTTTTTAAGTATAGTCTGCCGTATTTACCTTATAGTGAGCGTCTATCTCTTCTCAACATTCCTCTCCTTGAGCAGCGCAGAGTTTACTTGGATGAGTGTCTCCTGTTCAAAATCTGTCGCGGCTACCTATCTTCCTCATTAGCATTTTTGTTCATTGAGCGGGACTCCGTAATCAGGTCCTCCATTTTATTTGAAGTTTCGTATGCTCGTACTGACACTTTCTTCTACTCTCCCGTTTTGCGACTCTTACGCACTCACAATAGTCTTCAACTTGGTCCTCTTCCACAATCTATTGCCATTTTCAAAAATTTGGTCCGTAGTAAAATTTTCGATTCTAATTAAGTAGTTTTTATTTTCTATTCTTGTTTATAATGGATTCTTTCTTTTCTTTTTTGCTCTACTTAATTTAACTTTCTTATTTATTACTTGAATTTTTTGTATATTTTTATTTTTATATATAGTATTTTTCTAATTAGTTTTATTTTCTATTTTCTTAATTTTCTTCTTTTTTTTCTACTTAATTTTACTTTATTTAATTTACAACTTTAATAATGTTTTTTTTACATACTTATATTTATATTTACTCATTTACTTCTTACTATTTCTTATTAGGCCGATTTATTGTAGAATTGGACATTCGTGTTTGTAATGGATTTTTTTTCTCTCTATTTTACTTTACTTTATTTTTTATTTTTTGTTACTTTATCTTATTTTAGCTTTAATTATTTTATATTCTTATATTTATATATTCTTATTTAGTTCTTGTTCATGGTATCCAATCTGTAATTGGGCAGTTTTGCCTGTTGTATTGAATACGTACCAAATAAATAAATAAATAAATAAATTACACTAATAAAGATTTTGCCACGAACTGTATTTATATCTGCTGCAGCTGTTGTAGCATTTTAACGACTTTTTGTTAAAAAAAAGTATAAATGTGCCTTATGTACACGTTAGTGTTTTCCATTTTTTTACTTTTCAAAAAATGATTATAAAATAACTAACTATGTATAGTTTCAGAGAGAAAAAAATAAAAAGAAGTTTACTCGCCTCTTTGGCTCATCCAAATGTGTAAGGGAAAATACACGAGAACTTATGGACTGACCTGATATACGCTGAGTAGGTATTTGCTAAGTTGTAGACAATAATCG
This sequence comes from Nemotelus nigrinus, assembly GCA_947369275.1. NCBI lineage: Eukaryota > Metazoa > Arthropoda > Insecta > Diptera > Stratiomyidae > Nemotelus > Nemotelus nigrinus. Next base: position 191,871,590 of record OX376373.1, read on the forward strand.
ATGTGGTTCGTATCGGGTTACACTGTGGGCAGATATCGGGTTATTTCAGGTTTGTTTATTTCATAAAACAGTGGGTCAGATCAGTTGAAAATTCGCTTTCCATTTCAACATACGAACCCATCACCCTTCTTCTGCAACTCCCTTTCTCTTTCTCTCTCTCCCTTTCTCTCTCTCTCTCTGTCTGTCTCTCTGCTAATTTTCTGTGTTTATTCCAATTCGCAAAATAAATGATTAACTTGATAGCACGTTCCATATGATGAAAATGAGCTTGAAAAGCTGAAAACACAGTACAAATTCAATACACCATTTAAATTGCAAACCACATGCGTCATCAATCCTTTTCACAAATTATACATGCATCAAATGTACATTGGATGAATTTCATTTCCACTCCATTTCATTTAATTGCATTCATCGATGCATTGCATATTTTCACGATAGCAAGAACGAACTCATGAACTAACTCAAGGATTTCTACTTCAATGCTTAGAAATGTTTTTCTTCGTCATCTTAATCATTTTAATTATTCCACCAGCTAAGATTGATGTACGATTTCGGGGTGGTTACAATAGTTACCATGACATTTAGCTCGTTTGTTTTTTTTTCGTTTTTGCTTGCTCCGACTCACACAAGATGAAATTATGCAAGAAAAAAATCCACTTGCTGCGAATCAATAAACTTGTTGCCCTGCTAAATTATTCCTCCTTCGCACATATCTCAAGACGTTGGATGCTACTACCCTCGGGCAGACTTTGCACATATTTGAGATACATCTTACGAGCTAACAAAATGGTATTCACACTATTAAGGGCAAAAGATATTCCGCACACTATTTGCGATGGGAAGAATCTGAACGTCCTTCTCGAAGGCATGTAACAGAAGAGATTGGTGTTTTATTAATAATATTAACGGTAATAAAAATTTATTTGAAAACTTTTACGTAATTGAGGATTGCATGTGCAGTATTATGTTAAGAGATTAGAGTAAGATTTCGCAGCTTTAGTTTATTAGCTTATTATATTATTTAGTTTATAGTTTATTAGCTTTTTCTAAGTTGTAGCGGTTATTAGCGGGTTGAATCTTTTAAGAAAATCTAGCAAACAAAACCTAATAAATTCGCCTTTATATAATTTTGGAAGACTTGTACTTCCATAAAATTTTATGATTAAAAAAGAAACACACGTCTTAATGTTTTTATGAAAATATATATTATCTTTTATTTTTAATATATGCCAATTTTACACTTCACTTAGCCTATTGTGTTTTATAATTTTGGTGTTTAGTAAAGTGATGTGTATTGTGTTTTGTGTATTGTGGATGTGTAATATATGTGTTCCCACATAATCTTACTTACACTAGCATATGTAAATCATCTTTGAATTTGAACAACGCAACTATGTAAATGGACAAACGATAAAGCTTCTGCATTGGTTGATGAATTTCATATGTCTGATTTGGGCAATGGCGGTGACAGTTTTTGTGCCTGTTACAGATTGTTTCAAATTTTATTTTGAGGATTATAAAATTATAAATATATATACGCATTATAAAAATATGAATAAGTATCTTATATAAGAATAAGTATCTTATATAATAATAAGTATCTTATATAATTTGTTAGGAATTTATAGTTTTGATTTTCTATTGAAAAATGGATATGATGAGCGGACTTCTTTGATAACTTTCGGGCCTTAAAACGTAAGCTCCGTGCCTAGCAACGTACAAAGTTAGTGAGCTGTTTTTGTGCCAAGGTTAATGAGCTGAATGAAAGATTCAAGCACTTTTTTTGAGGGACAGCGAGATTGCGTACCACCGTACGTACATATGTAACACCGTAGTGACTTGCGATCATCATCGAAAGTAACACCGCTTGCGATTTATCTGATTTATTCTAGGTGTAGTACATATCGTCGCTGTGAAATCAAACCGACATATCTGCAAAATACACATTTTTCACTAGAGCGCTTTAAAGTTTTCGCATGTGGGCTATTTCCGCGTGAATGCAAAGCGGCAAAACACCATTAGACGGGTTTTTATTCAACTTTACGATATGCCGGTGCGACATAAAAATAGAGGGAAAAATAAGGAATTTTTTGATACCAAAAACTCAATTTTTGCACATATGCCGGTTTGATTTAACAGCGACGATATGTATGTTATATTATTAAACTCACTTCGCCGAAAATTTATATTTCTATATATATATATATATACATATATATATATATATATATATATATATATATATATATATATATATATATATATATATATTTATGTATATATATATATATATATATTTATGTATATATATATATATATATATATATATATATATATTTATGTATATATATATATATATATATATTTATGTATATATATATATATATATATATATATATATTTATGTATATATATATATATATATATATATATATATATATTTATGTATATATATATATATATATATATATATATATATATATGTATATATATATATATATATATATATATATATATATATATATATATATATATATATATATATATATATATATATATATATATATATATATATATATCAGCAAAATGATTAAGAGAGATAATCTGTGGAGTGGCCGATCCGATTGAGATGAAATTTTCGGAGGACGTAGATGTCTATAGTAGGTAGGTCCATGACTTGCTTAAATTCAGATATCCTAAACATTTTGGTGGCAGCGAGCGTTTTAGTGACTTTTGAAGTACTCCTATATTTCCAAGCAAGTAGGCAAGGATTTTTGTTCAAATTTTGTTTAGTCATTACTTCTGACAAAAACATTGGATCATCGTGAAATTCACAGAGCGTATTGATGTTGACTAAAGTTTAATACACATGGATTTCCAAGGTAGTGCGGGTAACCCTGTAGCTGCGGCAGGCTCCTGAAAAAAAATCCGGTACTTTTCTGTTTTCCCCCCCTCCCCCCATTTTTTTTACTTTTTGTTGTTGCAATGCTTCTAAAATTGATTAGAAAGTAGTAATTAACCAAAATTATGATGGAAAAACACGTTTAAAAGAAGAAAATTTTTTAATTTTTTTTAAATTAATTTTTTAATTTAAAAATTAATTAAATTAATTTAAATTTGGAATTAATGTCACATAACAGTGAGAATAAATTTTGGTACTTTTCTGTTTTTCCCCCTCCATTTTTTTAATTTTTTAATGAAAACTGCTCGAAATGGGTTAAAAAGTTACTCCACAAAAATGGAGATGGAAAAATTCATTAAAAAAAAAATTTTTTTTCCGATTTTAATTTTTTTTTAATTTTGTGTGGCAGAATGAGTTTTTCAAAAGTTAATGTGTTGTTGGGGAGGCCTGCTCATTATACTGTTATTAATCATATAAACAAATTGTATACAACATTATTAATGTAATAGCTTAATTGTAAATTGCGTTAAAGCTTCGGAAAGGTAAGACGTCAAAAATGGAGCAAAATTTATTCTCACTGTTATGCGACATTAATGTAAAATTTAAATTAATTTAATTAATTTTTAAATTAAAAAATTAATTTAAAAAAAATTAAAAAAAAAATTTTTTTCTTTTAAACGTGTTTTTCTATCATAATTTTGGTTAATTACTACTTTCTAATCAATTTTTCTTTCTAATCACCAAATGTGAAAAAAATGGGGGGGGGGGGGGGGAACAGAAAAGTACCAAAAATCCTTCAAATCATTGACCCTCCTGACAAATTTTTGATTTTTGGCAAAAAATTCAAATCATTGATAAATTCTAGCCTTTGTGCATCATGTCAAATCAAAATTTTTAAAACTCCGATTTGCACAAGAACGGGAACCCATAACCAAATTACCTCTATTTTCAGCACTCGAAAGTTCTGTTCACGAGAACTGACGACTGGCTTATCCGATCATAATGAAATTTACAGGACATGTTGGTACCAACTAGGACCAGATTTGATAGAAGTGATTTTGAAATGCAGATAACCCTATGGCAGTGGCACCATCTTCAAAAATCACTGAGAAAAAAAACAGTTTTTTGGCCTATAACTTCCGATTTAGCCATCACATTTAAACGAAATTCACACAATATTTGGATCTTACTTTAAATAACATTTGGTGAAAATTTGGCTGAAAAATTAGAATAGAGTTGTCAGCTATGGTGATTTTTGTCTCCTAAATCTTGCAAATTTACTCAGCAAAATAAAGCTTTTTCCCTATAACTTCCGTTCCAGTCATGAAATCAATATGACATTCATAAAGTAAATAGACTCTGATGTGAGTCAAATGTCTTAGGAATTTCGTACAAAAACCATGAAAGGGCTGCCAGCTATGACCATTTTTGTAATTTTTTGGAATTTCTTTACTGAGCGATTATGTCATTAGATTTGCAAATGGGAATGATCATGCAATGAAAATTAACAACAAATATTGACCCTTTAAATATTGACCCTGAAAAGTTTTGAGGGTGGTAGCCCTAAAATTTGTTTCACCCGTATAACTTCCAGCACAGTGATTTAATCGAAACGAAATTTACTGGTTGGGTTTAACTTAGCGTGAAGCAGATTTGGTATATATTTTGCTTTGCCGCTTACACAGGGTAACCAGCATTAGCCATTTTCTTAAATATTGCACCAACAGATACTTCAAATTACATACTCATATGCAAAGCATTTGTAATAAAAATAAGAAACCAATTTTGAAATTTTTCGAATTTTGAACATTTTTCGGATGGCAGCCTCAAACAACGTTGAACCGCTAAAACTTTCGATGAAATCCTCCGATGAGAACGAAATTCCAAGAATAAGTTGATTTTAGTATGAGCTTGTTAAGGTAAACTTATTGCTGCTTCGTTGGAAAAGTGTTGCCAGCACTGAACATTTTCATCATTTGTGTTATAGTTGAGTTTTGTTGCTTTGGATAAGGAATGGTTGATATGATTCTATAAAGAAGTGTATTACGTCTTTCCACACTTTTTTGACACTCAAAGACAATTTCTTCAAAACTTAGTTTTCTAGCGGATCTGATGCGCTAGACTTTTTTTTAAGTATGAAATTCAGTTTCATTCATATGACCACTGCGAGTACGTTTGCAGCGATGGATTGTTTATAGACAATTTTCCAGTTTATAGACCTAGCGTACACATAAACTTCAAAATTTTCAATATGTTATCATATTTTCGACACAGATTCACAATTCATTTCGCTTACTTGGTCTTTTGAAAATTTATTTGTTAGATTTATAAGGATACTTAAATTGTCACTAAAATGGTAATTTTGCAAAGGGCTAACCATAACTAACACTAAGTCTAGACCTATTCCACATATACATCAATGTATCCTGAAAATTTCTGCTCAATCCGATTATAAAAAATTCTTATGTCCTTATTGTTGTTAAGGTGAGTTCATGTAACTTTTGTATGGGTGACTTAATTTCAGGCTAGAAAAGTTTTCAGGAGTGTGTGCTGATAACTTGATGGAAGCAATTTTATTGTTTTTCAGTGAATTCGAGTGTTGTTGAGAATTCAGATGATATTATCTACTTTGTGAACACCACTGCAAGCTACGTAGCAAATTTGTGATGGATTACTTGGACGGCATTTTTTTTTTCGTGTTGTCTCCGCTACATTTTGCATTTCGCTTTCAGAAAACAATGTGATGTGCAATATCTGTAGGACTGGCATTTTCGGCAATGAGTTGAAATAAAAAGTAGTATTTTATAATTAGAAAGATCAAGAATTGAAGGTTTTTTCTATGTGTAAACTTATTGTTGACAGACTGTATATTGTTCATTTTTCACTTTTTTGACAGGAAAACATTATTATTCGTTCTCTTCATAGTCAACACTTTTGCCTTTTCAGCGATATTTTCAAAATGGGAATAAGTTCCCAAGACAAAGTTTTAAACAAATCGCTATAAAATAAAATTGCGTTCGGCTGCAGGAATATTGGATTTCGTTATAAAAATAACATAAAGTTTGAAGTACATGAAGAACATGTACTACCGTATATAAGGATCAAACATCTGAGCTTTGCTTATGAGTTTCTTCGTACTGTTTTTTTTTTTTTTTATTTTCGTCATAATTTCGAACTGATTCAAACGGTGATGTGCACGTACAATGAGATTTCCAAGAAAGAAATCGAAACAATCTATTTTCAACTATAACGTTCATGTCCTGGCTAGATCGATGACTTTTTAGAGTGTAGTATCTGTGACCTGGTAAATGCATCTTTCCGTCGCGCCAATATCAAGTACTTTCCTGTGTACATAAGTGAAGACAAGTCGTGAGCAGACATGACATCAAATGTGCTCTTCGATCTAATTTTCTCAAGCTGTCGGAGAGCAAGGTCACGTCTAAGTTTGATCTCCCCTCGCAGGTGGGTAGCATATGATATGGGATGCCTAACGGTAAGAATTGCGAAACTCAATTTGTTTGCCGGATGAAGCGCGAAATTAAATTCGTTTTCGACCGTATTCAAACATGTAGTGGTATCTGTTGTTAAGGCAATGGCACACAGTTGTCCCGAGTTTGTACAGGTGTGTATAAGATTATGTATGAGCATAATACTTACTTAAATTGAGACTGAAAATTTACCTTATCTTGTTCCACGTGGAATTTCTAATGCTTAATTAGCCAATTGAGTTAATAAATACCAAGGAACGTTCATATACATAATTAGCTCGGTATCGAAAGTCAATTTCTCGTACGCGATCGATTATATTAGGTATTCATGTTCATCACTATTGGTAAAGAGGTGGAGCCTTCAGTCTTTTTTCGGCAGCCATCTTTCCTCATTTATCACTTTATTTGTCAATACTTCCGCTAGTTGTGAATATTCCATTTTCTTTGAACTTACAAAAAGTCAATAAGCCATGGGACAATCATCTGAAGTTATTTTACAAAATCCAACTCAAAGTGTTTTATTTGTATATGCAGAAAATTTCCAATCAATCCTCACGTTATTTTTCGATTTGAACATTAAACATACCACTCATCAGACGTTTCACACAGGCTTCACAAAACGGGTTTGGGGAATAAACTTAATGAGAGTTTAAATCTTATAAGCGAATTCTGTTTTCCATTACATTAACGGTTATAAGAGCTTGTTAAGTGTTTGAATACATAGTGCGATTACACTCATATGACTTCCACAAGCTCGAGCTACTTACGATTAGAGTCCTTGTTTGCTTTAATCTCCACAGAAAATTCGCGTTGAAGAGAATCACTTGTTGATGGCTCATTATGTTACAGCACGGATAAGCAATCTTGCAAGGACGCACTATCAAGATGTGAATTACAGAGAGTAATCCGATCTAATGATGCGTGATGTGTTCTTAGAAATAATTATCGGGATGATTTTATGGGCCATCACATGAATATTGTGGGTGGTCGTTGTCAAAAGAACATGAACCTTGAGTTCTGAAATAAACAAAATTCGTGGTATATGTTTCGAGCTTTGTTTATTTGTTTATTAAATACATATTATCCACGTAGGTACTCCAATTACGTGGGACCTGCAGCTTGTATTTAAATGATGAAATCACCGGAGGCAGATAGGCAAGCTGGAGGCTAATGTTTTCACATTGATCAGGGTAGAGACAAATTGTGACAAGCAAAATGCAACTCATCATCTCAAAAAGACTGTTTCCAACGTTGGAGTAAAATTTGAACAGAAATCACTTATCAAATAATGACGTTTCAGAAATTTTAAGTGTTCAGAGTATTCTGAGGGATTCCATAGATATTCGATGCAGTGTGGACTTTAACATGTTTATTTTTGGGAAAATCAATTAAAGAATGCAATTTCACAAAGAAAACTAGACAAAAAAAATGGAACTTTATTTCGACTTGCAAAATATTTAGGTGGTAGCTTTCAGACTAAGCCTGTTAGTTTAAACTCAATAAATAATCAAAATATTTCAGCTCAGTTTAGAGAAGAAATATTAATCAATATCAGTTTACTAGTTTGTGACCAGCTTTCGATTATTCGTATTGAAGAAAATAATACTTTTCGGCTAATTTAATCCGTGGGAATAAGTTAAGATTGTCCTAGAAACAAGCCATTCAAAGTACAGTCGGCAATGAAAATAAATTTGTTTAGCTTCAATATAGGAGATATGTAAAACAGGTTCTTTTCAGCCAATTTACACTGCAGGAAAATTTCAGTGCATTTCAAATCATTACAGATAAGTAAGATGTATAGGATACTATTCACTATGAGTCATGCAGGGGCAAGTTTGGCTGCCGGTCTAAGCAGCAGCACAAATACTCCCTAGTAACATGTAAAGGCTGGTACTGAGCTATTCGTGAAGCTAAATTTTGACGAGTCTCCACTATCTGGTCATTCTTTTGAGCGATGATTTTGAAAATAGAGAAAAGCGGAGACATTGCTTATTTCTGGCTGATAAAATGTCGCGAATTTCAATTTTCGGTCCATTTTGCTATTGAAAAAAAATTTGCACAACTCAGTTATCAAATTCAAACACCAAATGCCACTTTTTAGTTCGAAAGAATAAACTGCTCATACATACTTAATGGGCGTGAAATGATTGGAAACATGTGTCTCTGTCAAAGCGAAAGCAACTTCCAAGCAATTTTTCACGCTAAGAAATGAGTACAACTCTTGCTTATTATCAAGCTAAATTTTCGCCGAAACAAATTTCACGTGAAATTTTTATGAAAATTTCACGTGAAGTCGAAGATAGTGTGCAGCTTAATGCGAAAATACGCTGTTAAAATTTTCCATGAGCCTCGCAATCACTCAGCAAGCATTATCTACACAAGCCGGATCATACAGAGGTACGATCGACCACCGGTCCAAGCTTCAATACGCTTTCGCTCTAGGTGACGGGAATACAAGGATACAATGTCAAGCTTTCCAAAAAGTTCTTTTTATAAAGCTATAAAGCTGAAAGCTCAAAGTGCCCCCTTTGTGTATAACTTGCCAGCCTAGGACATCCATTGTTGAAAAGAAATTAGCCGAGTATGGATCTGTAATGCTTCCATGCAATATACGGAATGCTTACGGAGAGTATATTAACGCATTACTTTTTCCGTTGGGAAACAAGTAACGTGGCGTATGTATTAAAACTGTTAGGTCATTTCGTATCTATTTCTCTTATATCTGTGGTCGAAAATTTTATAATTTCTCTCCTCAAACTTCCGATCCATTTTCTCTCATATCTCTGATGGTAATGAAGCAAGAATTTAGTGAAGCAATTTTACAGCAATTTTACTACTAAGGCAAAAATCTATAAATAGAACAAATCAAGAAAATTACCATCTCAGATTTTTCCGCTTACTAAACTCTGCGATCTTGCGGGAGAGTGAGGACACGAGCGGCAAAGTTTTACTAGAAACGCCACGTTTACATGTGCTTTAAAGGTAATGATCAAACTGTGCTTTGGCTGTATAGAAAAGTATAGGCGCATACATACGTATCTCAACTTCAACTAATAAGTGAAATGTTGAACATTTTACAATTTCTCACATCTAATTTCCGATCCATTTTCTTCAAAATTGCTTCAACTCTCACTGCTGAGCGGCAACATCAGAACAGAGAGATTTAATCCGTTTGGTGTCTCCGATACCTAAGATCTACGAACTTTTGGTTATAACGTGTCAAATGGTCTACTATCTCTATTTCTATCGCCAACTCTGCTCACGGAGGAAAAGTCTGTCAAAATTGCCCATAGTTTCTCTTTATTACTACTAACGCTCAAATTCAGGCAAATTGCTTCACTTCTCACTACTGTTTTCATTTCCTTACAGCTCTCTCTTCTGAGGCGCTAGCCCAACTGATTCAATTGCTCCCTCGGATCGATCGAAAATAGAGATAAAATGATATTCTTTACCACGTACTTACTGAAAATATCCAAAAAGCTGTGAAGCTTTAAAGACTTTTTACCACTCCGAAAGGTGATCGTGTATATTCGGCTGATACGAACATTGAAAATGTCAAAATCGTCCAAGAAATGCGAATGCCTGAAGAACTCACACCGGGACTCAATTAGTCCTTTTCACTACCATATCCGATGGCAACGACTGTGAATTTATGGCATACAATCTGATGCGTGGGGAATTCCCTCGCATGTCATATCATTTCGAAAACGCTTCTAAACGGTGAGGACGTGTGCTTTATCTGAGCGTTGAATGCTCTTATGCCGCAATTACACATAGGACGAACGTTTCGTGAAGACATCCGGCAAAACAATCGACAAGACGTTCGGCAAGACATAGTGTGAACATGGCTTACCTTACAAAAGGATACCTACCTACTTACACGATATCCACTCATATCGGTACACTTAAATTTCGCACCCTTCTACATGGTGTGAAATTTAAGGTAGGTAGCATTTTCTCTGTTCAAATTTTTTTCAAATCATTTTGACTCGGTTCGTAGATCTGCCATCATTCCGAGCGGCTTCGAGGTAGGACGAGACGGTCACTAACACTCAGAACCGCCATAAAAAGCTCATTATCCCTTCATAAAACAGGCAAGAGCCGACGAGAAAGTCACTTACACAACCGTGCTTGCCATGAAAAAAACAACCGAGAATAGACGAGAAGACCATTTACACTCTCACCCCATCAACGTTTGCCATATCTAGGGGAGAGTGTAATTGCACCATTAAAAATTTATTCGAAAAGCGGAGCGAGGGAATTCTGCGGTTGATGAAAATCCCACGTGTCTTTTTTGATAAGCAGGTGAAATTTCAGATGTAGGTGAAGCTATTATATGATTTGTTGGGGTACGAAAGGGGATGGGGTAGAAGTCATTAAAAAAATCTGCCGATCATCAATAGGCAGCTTCATTTACTTACTCATCCTTTAAAATTGAAAAAATATATCATTAAAAAATAACCAGTATTTAATTCTATTGTTGAAAATTTCAGTCGAATGATGGACTTTTTCGCAATTTCCCATCATTTTCTGTTAACTATTTTGATTGCTTAACGAGATCTTAAAATCCCTGTGAATTTCAGGATTTTTGACTTTTTGACATTAATAAGAAACGGAGCATAACCACGGGTCAGCGCAATTTTGAATATCAAAAACTCTCAAAATATGACCAAGCAAATGGCATACCATATGACATGCCATAAGTCGCCTTTACTAGCCATTTCTATGGCATGCCGAATGGCATACCATAGGAAATGGCGAGTGGAGGCAGCCTGTCAAGGTCACATGCTGCTGTTAGCAAAACTACAGAGTCGCTACGAAGTGGCAGCAGAATTTTTTTCTTCATGTTTAGGTTAAATCAACTTGAACCAGTCAAAGCGCTGGCTGGGTTAACAACTTGTTGTATCAATTCAACTATTCAAAAAACACTCAACACTCAAAAATATTTTGGTTGAATTTTACCCTTATAATAGTAGGAAACTGGTTTGTAAATTTACAAAAGCGCGTAAAAAGAATATTTTTTTTACGACCAAATCGTGTAATTTTACCCTAAAAAATGATGCAATTTTATGGCTTTGGCTCAAAGGTGAATAGCAAACTAGTAAATTTACACTGTTTTCGCTTCAATTTACAAAAAGCTGTGTATTATTCAGCTGATATGACGTAAAAGCAAAAAAATGCACATCGAATGTGTAAAAAAATTTGCGATTCGTTATTTTAAACGAAAAAATGAATATATTTCCTATTATCAAAGTATTAATTATGAACCCACTTTTTAGAGTGTAAGCTCGATAGATGTGCAAAAAATCGCGACAATTAATTTTCGATTGCTTCTAATAAACCAATGTGGCAATTATAAAAGAAGCTGACTCATCATAGGGTAAATTGGGTCTATTAAATCAAACTACGAATAAAGCTAAAAATTTACTATTCAAACAAGCAAAAAGAATTGCCTGCATAGTACTTAAATAAGTAAATTATCAAAGTTAAAGACATTTCTCCTTAGCTTTAAAAGTTTGCAGCTCGAAAGCTGTATCAAACAAAATATTGCAGCCATGTTTCATTGAAACGTCTGTACCTGTATCTTGAATTATTCAAACAAACCATTCAACCGTATGATCTGAAGCTGTAGCCTACACTCACACTAGAATACACATAATTCTCAATGACTGCCCCAGATGTATTTCAAATCCATGCATGGTGCAATTCTACTGTTCCATTTGTGAAAACTAGAGAGGAATCGTAAGGTCGCCTTTCCTGCACGAGCTCAAATCATGTTAAAGAGCGCACTTCCTTTATGTAACACCCCAAGGATATTATTAGTATATCTTGTTGATTCCCTGCAGCCATCACGTTCAGCCATTCTTTCCACCCAACTAACGTAGATAGCATGTACTGCAACGTGAGTAAAATTACTTGAGATCTGTCGAGAAAGACAATATCTCTTTGCTCACAAAACATCACTTGATGGAGGTTCTTGGCATTTCTTCGCATAGGCGAATCAGTAACCCAGAAAACCAAGATGAAATCCAAAGAAAAGATGAATGCAAAATTGTCAAGATGTCATCTCAAGTGTCCTGGATGCGAAATGTCACGAAATATTCTGCAACGCAAAAGGAAACCCATTCCTTCTTGTTTCCTACAACAATAAATTAAGTTCCACTTATATACACAACTGCATAAATAGTTTGCATGAGGTATTTACTTGACGAATGAGCAAGAATACAAAAACTTTTGCTGCAAATCACATTCACACTTGAGCAACAAACGATAGGCTTGAACTTGCAGCAGCTCACTAAGAAGCTCTCGTCCTGAATATCCTGCATCATTTCGCAGCATAGCTCTCGTCATAGCTGCAGGAAATGACTAGAGCATGGCGTATGTGAACATTAATACGAGGCAACGTTACCATGTTCTCAAAACTAGCATCGCTCTAGTTTTGAAAGTAGCGTGCACTCGTGTTGTCAGTCACCAGTCGCTTTGCACACCGGTGCATTTCGTCACAGACAGTGACCTTTATTAATGGCATGAGAATGACAGTGATCCGCCTGAAGCGAACATCTGTTTATTGATGAAACCATTCGTCTCAATTTGGCTAATGGGCAGGAAATTCAATTTTGTGCTGATGGAGTGATTTTTTTTACTCAGCATGAACAGAGTTGCGATTCAACTGAGTTCTAAAATTTACTTTGAAATAATTTATATAATCTGCGTTAAGTCGTGCCTATTTCGAGAACAGATTCGAATAGTAGCATTAAAAATAACAACTAGGACCTGGAGTTTTTTTTAATGATTTAAATCTAAAGTATTCTCGATAGAGGCGCAAATAAACGCTAATTTTGATTTGAATGGTGTGTACGCCGTGTAAGATTAGGTTAGGTTATATAAGAGGGTTGCTGCTTATGCGGCTATTATTATGCCACCAGTTTGGGCCTATTTGCCACCCTCGGCTTGCTGGTTAGAGCTGCCAAGTGACCACTCTGCTAAATTGAATCAGCTGTCTCAGCGAAGCAATACTAGCCACTTCTGCTAACTCTTGGAAGTTATATGATCCTAGAATTTTGAGGCGTTCATTACCGAGGGCCGGACACTCGCAAAGAGTATGCTCGATGGTGTCCTTTTCCATCTCGCATCTCTTTCATAACTTGTTGGATGTCAGTTCTTTTCGATTCGCATAAAATGGGACAACGCAATGTTCTGTGAGCAGGTAACTGTCGTTCTCAAGCAATTTCCGCTGAGCTTGAACAGTTTTCTGCTGCTGCTTAAATAAAGTCCATAGTGTCTTGGCTACCCTACCCTTCGTCCTGTTTATCCATTTGGACTTCAGTTTAGCCCATATGGCCGCATCTAGCTTGCTAGTGGTGTCAGCAAGTGACCACAGTACGGTAACACAGGTGCTGTTTTTACTGAACCTCTCCTCGCCAACTCATTAGCTTTTTCGATCCCTGAGACACAATTATGCCCTGGCACTCCCATAATCCGGATAGAAGTACACCTTACTTTCACCTCAACAGTAACTGCATGCGTTAGCAGTTCTCAAAAATCATTAGTCCGAGATTGGTTGGTTTAGTTTGGCTGATGTTCCGATGGTGAACTCAATTGACACATACATAGCCCATGCTTCATACTGCAAGACTGTAGCTAGGTGTGACCGTCCATACTACAGGCTAAGGTTCAGATCCATTGAAGAAACGCCCGAGCCGACTCTAGTAACTACCTTTACTCCATCCATGAAAATTCAGGCGCTGCCATCGCCGGTGACTACCTTGTTTCTCCAGACTGTTCTTGTAGAATTCTTGACCTGGAAGTTTCTGTCAAGATATATTATTTTGGTCCGTATCCTCAGCGACCAGACCATACCTTCTTCGGTATTCTGTAAGAATACTGGTGTGGCCCACATAATTTGTGTCGTACCACATGCCACAGCTTTTTGTGCATATTGCTGCCAAGTAAGCACTTCTAAAGATGAACCGATCCAGGGGCATCAGCTCCAAAATCATTTCCAACCCAAACGCCGTGATATTTATGAAAACTAATTAATGCATCCATGATACTTGTGAAAATTAATTTTTACAATCTTGTTAATTCTTCGATATGGGTGTTGCTCTCTGTTGCCCTCTACCAAACGATCGCATTATACACGAAAATCAGCCTCACTACACATGTGAATATATTGTATACCCCTGAGGTTTAAGGATTTAGGTATCGGAACGCGAAAAGTGCTGTGCGAGCATTACCGATCCGATACTTGACATTAGCCCCAGAGTTCAGTTTCCTTTTTAGTTACGACCCAAATATTTAGCACTTTCCATAAGTCTTAATATTGTTTTGTTGAGGGTAGGTGTGGTGGATAATCAGCACATTGGATTTCTTTGTGAAGTTTAGAAGTTCAGTTTTTTGTCGAATCTGCCCAAAGACCGACATTTTTGGGCCAGATTTGGATCTTGTCCAGCGCCACTTGCATACGTTACGACAGAATTTATGGGGACGCTCCTCTCACAAGCACCACAATGTCGTCAGCAAACGTTACCACCTTCAAACCGCTGCCCCTTAAATTCTCTCCTCTTTCGTTGATTGTCAGTATCCGGAAAAGCGGGTGATATAATCCCTCCTTGTGGTGTTCCCGTGCCAACTGTTCTCACTAGTTTGGCTTTCAAGAACGTGGCCTCGATTTCACTGTTTTTGAGCAAGACTGATGCCCAAGCTGTGGCAAACCAAGATTAAGTGTCAGACCAAGCCGTCGATGATACACGCAACAGTAAAGCTGCTACCATCAATACCTTTTGCTGTAAGAATTTTCGTATTGTTTCAGCCGCTTTATATAGTGCCATTTCCACTTATCTTTCCACTATATACGCGTATTGATTAGCACAGAAACCCACAATATTATTCGAGCACTTGATGTGCAAACTAACCTGTCTCTTTTATGTTTTGAGCAGAAAGGATGTTAAGCTGATTGGTCTAAAATCATCCACATTATGATGATTCACCCTACGAGCAAAAGATACAGTGCCGAATAGAGATAATGGTCCTGTCTGCTCTTTGAAGCATGAAAGGTGATATCTTATCTATCTCTGTAGCTTTCTAAGGTCAGAATGCTCCTATGACCCACTCAATTTTTATCTCACCTGTAACTTCCTTAATCAGCAGTTCGGATGACCAGTGAATTGTTTACAAATGATTATTCGTGAATGTCGTATCTGCCGATTCTACAAAGTGAGTCGCCAATAGCATGTCCAAATACTCGTTCTCCCTTTTAATAACAGCTTCCAATCTTCTAGGCGTCGAAAGGACTAGGTTTCCTGTTGACTAATTTCACAAAAAACTTTCAATAACGCATTTTTCAAATTTCTCTTTGTTACTGACGTTATATTTTCGAACTCTTTTTTCAAGTTCATTCCAAAGATGTTCAATTGGATTGAGATCAGGCGATTGTGTTGGCGAATGCAACTGTTTCGGGAAGTTGTAAAGGATCCACTCCCAAACGACCAAAGCAGTGTGCTTTCGGTCGTTATCTTGTATAAAAATCCAGGTCGATCCGAGCCTTAAGCGCTCAACATATGGTCTCAGGTTAGCCCGCAGTATGTTGAGGTATTGGTGACGGTCCATTATGCTTTCAATGACATGCATATTTTCTAAACCAGCTGCTGCTATCCCACCCCAAACCATTACGTTACCTTCTCCATGTTTAACAGTTGGGATATTTTCTTTCTGCATCTCCGCATTTATTTTTCGCCAAACTTTTCCACGGCCATCACATCCAAATATTTTGAAACGACTTTCGTCCGTCAAAAACACTGTTTTCCAAAAGCTGTGGTCCTTATCTTGGTATTTTTTTCATGAACTCCAATCGTTTTATTCGGTTTGCCTCGGAAATAGTGTCTTTCTTGGCACGCGTCCGTAAAATCCTGCGGATCTCAAAATCCTACGAATAGTTTCTGGCTGCACTGCTTTTCCCAATTCATTTTCAATACATTTGCTTATATTTGGTGCACTTATTTTCGGATTTTCCTTAACTTTTCGTAGTACTGTTCTGACGTCACGGTCAATCAAAATATTAGGACGACCAGATCGAGCTTTACTTTTCAAACTGACAATTAAATTAAAGTTTTTTATTATTGTTTGTACAGTAACCCGGCCTTTTTTCACATTTTTTTCCCTTTCGCCTGGCGATTTATCCTCTTGCTTTAATGTTATCACTAAATTTCGTATTTTGAACGAAACCTCATTTCGAGCACCCTTTTCATCGATGTTTATATTGAAATAGAATAGAAACTGAAACAATAGCAATGACTAACCATTAAAACGTTTCGCAGAATCGGAATAATGATGGTAGATAACAGTTATTCCTAGAAATGTACTTGCTGTATGTAGACTTTAGTGGCATAAATTATAAGGTTTTCTTGATTTTCTGGTATAATTTTTTTAGAAACACTATTCTTTCGTTGCGTATTGTCTATTAGCTTGCTAACACCTTTGGAATAATGCAATTATTAATATTCGTAGTTTTGGAAATATTGATGATTTTCCAGGTTTATGTAGACTTTTGTGGCTGAGTATACATTTATAGAAATATGAATTTTTGGCCAAAGTGATTTTAATACTAATGTTCAAAGAATATTACTAAAAACTGAGGTGAACATTTTCGAAACTCACCTCAAAATAATCGCATACTGGCTGGCTGTCCCAAAGTTTTCTCGCAGTGCAAATAAAGCAAAACTCAGAAAAGTACAATGTTTTAAGTTGCAAGAATTATTGTTGAGCGCAGAGTGTATACACTATATGATAGTGATGGAAGGTATTTTTACCCTTGAAGCTATATTTCCCACTATTGGCCTAACCGACCGTAATTATACCGGTTCGCGTGTCTCGAGAGTTTTGTCTCATGTTTTATATGCTTTGAGTTAATAGGCTTGATAGGGCATAAGTAGAAAGTTGATCATCTATAAATTAATTGCCCGAAACTAAGTTAGGCATCATGTCTAAGTGATAGTGACATTGATTTGTTCATCTCTTGAATCTTCTTTCCTTGACTATTGATTTCAAAGATTGTTTTTAGTAACATCAACGTGTGCGAAAAATTCCGTTTCAATTATTTTTGTCTACTTACTACCTTCTACCAAGTACATTCATGCATAGAAATTAAGAAATATTTGAATGCAACCCGATAACCGTACGTTACGCTATATAACATATGTACATACATTTCTAAGTATATAGATTACCTACAATCATGTATTGCCGTCTCTTCATCTTATGCAATTGAAATGAATGTCGAAAAGATTTCAGATGGTTCTCTCAATTCTGAATTCTCCAGAGTATTGCCTGCTGTTAGCATAATGACTTTTTGAGTAGAGGTTATAATTAAAACGTTTAAGCACCATTTTTATGATTCTCTTTGTCATTTGATGGTCTAGTTATGAGAGGACGTTACGAGAAGAACCATGAGACTTGAGCTGCTACGTATTGTGAAATTATGTGATAAAATGAAGAAACGTTGTGGTTAAACATTGCACATGCTTTTCCAGAACAGGATTACAGATGTTATGGACGACGTAGATTTTACTGAAAAGAGTTTGAGAAACTTGAAACCCACGTATTGTACATATAATGGTGAAATACGTTGTTTGTGCTACAAAATAAGCAATTCTGATGATTAATTACTAAAACATCACGATCTTCCATTATTCGTGACATCAATTTAATGCTATTTTCATGAATCAGATAAGTTAATGGCTTAAATATATTCTAGTTCAGTAATTTTACTTCATTTTGCAGGATAATTTTGTCTAATTAATAATGGTCACATATCATTTTATGTGCTGAATTTTGACCTGTTTATGAGCTCTTTACACATGGTGTTCTAAATACATATTAAGTTTTCATTGTGGTTCAAGTGTTTCCTACATTGTCAGCACTGAAACCATCGAACACAGAATAGAAAAATCCAAAGGTATTTTAACTATTTGGTGAAAATTGAACAACCCACCATTTGTAGGCGACATGGCTACAACAAAAAATTATCAATAAATAGGTGCAGGTGTAACCTTTTTCAGATATTTTCCATTTGAGTGACCTGACCAGTGAATATCTTGCACGCTTGAACGTAAACACAGACTTTTCCTATTTTAGTCACCACTGAAGATATATTGCTAAACTTTTATATCATAGTAAAAATATATTATGCATACAAAAGGACGTAGTAAATCACAAAAGCTTTGTCGCTTCCCAACAGGATAACAAAACTTCACGTCATTTAGAAGCGTACCACTTCTTACGCTATATGATCTCGGGACAGAAAAATTGTGATATCGGAAGAAAATAAAATAAAATGGCAAACAATATTTATATCTTAGTAACATCGGCAGGGCGATCTTTGCGCATGGGCACACTGGGCAAGTGCCCAGGGCCCCGCGATCTATAGGGCCCCTTATTTCCAGATCACAACCGATAAATATATTTTTTTTGCAAAAATTAAAATATAATTATCTGACTATAGTTAATAATTATCCACCAGCTTTTATAGTAATCTCATGAACCGGGGGCCAACACTGGCAGCTCTATCTGCTTTTTACTTGGTTATATCCTTAAATTATTTGTGAATAAATAAAGCAGTGATGCTCAAGCCTATACTCGCGCGCGGGTAAATGGGCTTTTAAGCTTTCATATACATATGTATGTATAGGATCCCACTTCTAAAGAGTATCTTATGAATCTTATGTGTTATTATTTTAAAAATAGTTGTTGCTGAGTGGAGCTTGTTCAGCTTTAATACGAATGCACATTTTGGGTTGGAATAAACATCAACAAATCACTGGCATAAACATAAACAAATCGATCTTCAATGTGTGTGGAGGGCATTTTAATTCCTTCTGTTCCTATTTGAAACGCACGGCCGGGACGGCATTTCTGTTCGGGATTATCCAGTAAATTAAAAAATAATGTAAGTGTTGAAAGAAATTGGTTGCTGCATTCGCTTTCGAAGAAATTTGTATTTTGTCTTTCTCGCTGCTTATTTAACCTTTCTTATGTAAACCTATGCTCTCCGGATGGATGTAATGATTGGAAACACATTAATCACATAGTTCTACATGAAGTAAAGAAGTTGGTAGAGTAGGTACAGACTTGCTTTTGTCAATATCAAAAAGAAATAGATTACTGGAAAAGTGTACTTAAACGGATTGTGGCAGTTGCAAAATTTTTGGCATTGAAAGGGCTTCCGTTTCAAGGAGACAATGAAATCCTTGGATTTCCCAACAATAGAAATTATTTAGGATGTGTGAAGTTATTAAGTGAGCTTGATAAATTTCTTGCAGATCATCTAAAAAAAATTGAAAATTCTGAAAAGGTACACATTTCTTATTTATCAGCGAAAGTTTGTAATGAGTTTATTGACGTAATGGGAAAGCAGGTCCAGGATCTGTCTCATACTGACCAGTTAACATTTATGATTCGCTACGTAAAAGAAGGAGAAATGTGAATTTGCTACCTTGGTAGCTCTACATTCTCTAAACTTGGTAGTTCTTCATCCCGCTGGGTGTGTACGAAAGGCAATAATTTTTTTCAAATAGTTCTACTCACGAATGGAATACATTGATTAAATATTTAGGTTCAAAAGAAGTTCCTAAAAATTTTTCTCAAACCAGATGATCTGCGCGCGCTGATACAGTAAGCGCCTGACATCAAGGTCATAAATAAATTATAGAAGCCTTGACGTCTATTGTGGTGGATGCAGAGCAGACAAGAAAAGAAACTAGGCAAAGCTCTTAGTTTGTCCAAAAAAAACTGGAAAACTTGAAACTTATCTTACTGACAGAAATTCGGAACACCATATTGAAAAAAATAGACAAAACAAATATTTATCTTCAGAAAAAAACTATAACAATGGATGTTGCAACTAATTTGTTGGCTTCACTTGATGATTTTATTATTAATGCCAGGGATAAATTTGATGACTTCGAATCGTGCGCCAAAGAGAAAAATGCGGAGTGTGACTATAAGGACCTGTCTCAAAGAATCAGAAGTAGAAGCTCACGTCAGACATAATTTGATGGTTCTGCGTCATCAGTCTAACTAAATGGGAAAGAGAAATTTTAGTTTCAAAGTAGAAACTTTTATTCCCATAATTGATACCGTACAAGGAAATAAGACATCGGTTCGATTTTTTATCTCGCTTAAAAATTTTGAGTCCCAAGGAGTTGAGTCAAAGTCGCAAAGAATTCACTAAAATCTACTATAACGACGTTAGCGAGAAAGAGTTTAAAATGGAATGTCAACATTTAACAGAATACTTAAAAAGTGTTCAAAGGAGTGAAAATGAAGAAACTACTAATATTTCAGAAATATATCATCTTTTGAAAGAAGACAAAATTGAAGACATGTTTCCAAATGTAGAAATTGCATAGAGAACCTTTTTATGCATGATGGTAACTAACTGGAGTGAAGAACGCTCCTTCTAAAAATTGAAAAAAAAATAAAATTTGTACCAAAAATAAGTACAATGCTTCAAGAAAGATTGACCAGTTTGTCACTAATGTCCATAGAATGTGATGTGCTCAAAGAGATAGACTTTGAAGAAATGATTAATAATTTTGTTTGTCTAATATTTAGCAAAGTACCCCTTCAATCAACATACACTTTTTAATTACTAACCTGCGTCTAATGGTTGAAGAGTTACTTTCCCGGATTATAATTACCTATTAATTTAATGTGACTTTGAATATATAAAAATAACAGATAAATATATCTAGTGTTTTGCAAACCTGCTCTTGTTCTTCTCTATTGCCTGTTCTTAACATTTATATTAAAGTGCCCAGGGCCCCAAATTGATCTAAGACGGCTCTGAACATCGGTGCTTATTATCCAGGGTATTGGACTCAGATAATGAGTTCTTTCAAATACCCTCGCCAGTTTCCAGGCAAAAGTCGTTTTTAAGCTCAGAACACTGTTGAATTTGGTCCGAATAAGTATATTTGCCTATATTTGGCTCAGTAAAGTGAGTTTGATAAAAATCATATTTTTGTTCAAACATGAGCTTATCAATTACTCCGATTACACCATTCGCCCGATTATTTATACACTTACACACGCTCCTAAGCAAACACTAAAAGGTATTTAGTCGAAACATATACGTTTACGAACCATTATTGAAATTATAATATCGCCTACTACAATAATTGCATTAAGTCGAAGTCAGGTCGAACTTCGACCTGATGTCTAACTACTATATTCGCATATTGCAAGAAATTTTATGTAGCCAAACCAATGTGAGTTTTAATTCCATCAATTGTTGACATTACGGCACTTGCAACGTTCAATTAGGACTTCAATTAACGGAAGATGACATTGGCTCAAAGGCTATTTTCCTTAATGCCCGGAGGCGAAACCAATAGATATTCGGAATAATCTTAACGACATCAATATTTAGCCTTATAGTATCAGAAAGAAACCTCCCGGATAATCAGATTCCATGGAAATTATTGATAGCCTAATCCGATTTTATGAAAAGTCAGCAATACTATCATCCGCTCTGTCTTGGATCATAATTGCATATAGATGAACGGATTTTCATGTAAACAGACTACAAGCCTAAGTTTCTACATAAATTTCCTTAGCATAACCTTGTTTAATGAAGGTCCGCGCCTGCAGGAGACCAGTCCCGGCGGTATGGCTAGTTTAAGAAATGTCCAGTATTAAATTAACAGACAATTTGCTTCCACCCTTCCATCAGTTTTTGTAATCTCTACTTTGCATATTTGCACAGTCACTGCTGCGAAAAGTGCGAAGAAGCCAGTGCTGGCCGAAATTAAGAAGGGCCTGCGTTGTCTTCTCTCCTGGGTTTGACTCCATAATTACACACCACATTTATCCTAAATGACATGTTAATTAAACGCCACCCCAAGTAATTCATCGGGCGTTTCATTCAGCCTTTGTTTGAAAATCCATGCGATTATGTTTTTGTTTTGCTTAGTTAAACGACTACAAGCCTCTGTCGCTTTTTGTTTGCTGAATATATTAAGGAATGCTTAGGGACCGTAAGCGATA
This sequence comes from Nemotelus nigrinus, assembly GCA_947369275.1. NCBI lineage: Eukaryota > Metazoa > Arthropoda > Insecta > Diptera > Stratiomyidae > Nemotelus > Nemotelus nigrinus. The sequence goes on from OX376373.1 coordinate 191,894,027, forward strand.
AGCAAACGGGAGATGTCGTTGCAGAGCGGAAATTCGCTGTCATAAAGTTGATTATGACTTGAAGGTAGCAATCTTTATTATTGCTCGGACATTCTCCATAAATTTTTTGTCACGATTCATAATGATCCATATTTTTGTAGATTTTAGTGCTGACGATGATTGTGTTTTCCGGAATGTGATGGTTAAAGTGAATCAGGGTGACATTCGCTTTGTGCGTATTTACATATATCCTTTTCAAACTTATCAATGTAGAATCGGCATACCTTTTAATAAAAAACAGGAGTGGAATATCTGGCCTTAGTCTTGTTGCGTGGGCTTTGCGTCATTGTCATTCTAATGTAAATTTTACGGAGCTTCCATTTTTCGCCAAAATATATTTACAGCCATAACAATTATGGATAAATAGAAAAATGATAACCTAGTTGAGATGAGAAATGAGCAATTTATACTCTCTGGAAGTTGGTTGCTAAATTTGTCTTGGCATTTTTTTACATTAACTATCAAATCAAAAATTATCCCTCTCATGAAGTAAATTCTCTAAATTTATTTAATGAAACCTACTTGCTTTGAAGAAAAACAAAAAAAAAATGTATTTTCAAGTACGTAAGCTCAAAGTAATACAATGTGCCCATAGAAATTTACAGCAATTTTGTACAAAAATTAAATTGAGAGCAAAAAATGGAAAAGTATATTTTGGATCAAAATAGGAAAGGTGAATGGTTACAATATGTACATGAGTATCACTGGCATTTTACTCCATTCGAAGTTTTAAAGCTTTAGACCGGGTTTTCACAGTTGATGGCAACTAGCTGTTTTCACGGTATTGTTGAAGTGCCAATATAAAAATATCATATGAGAGGGGTAAAATAATAAAGCTATCTAAGTTATATTCACAAGAAAGGATATAAACTGCTATGCGAAAACTACAGGGGCATATCACTACTTTGTACGTCGTACAAGCTCCTGACAAAGATTTTAGAGTTAAGGATTTACCATCACGCTGCGAAAATTCTTGCTGAATATCAAGCTGGTTTCAGATGTGGAAGATCGACAACTGACCAAACATTTACGGTCAAACAAATTTTGGAAAAAATGCTGGGAATTCAACATTGATGTCCATCAAATATTCGTCGATTTCAAACAAGCGTACGACAGCATCAACCGAACTGCATTATATAACATCATGCTGCAGTTCGGAATCCCAGCAAAGTTGGTACGACTTGTGAAAATGACCATGACCGACTCCACGTCACAAGTGCTGATTCAGAATAATATGACCGACTCGTTTTCGACGAATACAGGGCTTAAACAAGGGGATGGATTAGCTCCGGTACTCTTTAACTTAGCACTTGAGTATGTCATCAGAAAAATCCCCGTTGACACGAGAGGAACTCTATTATTTAAGTCGACACAGCTAGTAGCTTACGCTGATGACATCATCATTATGTCACGTTCGTTCAACGACGCCAAAGAAGTATTTGTAGCTCTAGACGAAACCGCCAAGGAAATTAGTCTTCAAATTAACGAACAAATAACAAAAGTTATGACTCAATCCAATAAGACAAAACATAACGATAGGGAACTATAACCCTAAAAACGTACACAACTTCGTGTACCTAGGGAGGAACCTCTCGAAGGATGGGAATGAGCTTGACGAAATCAAACGACGGATTCAATTAGCCAATAAGATATTTTTTTCGGTGCTTCCCACCTTGAAATTTCAATGCGTTCACAGGAATACGAAACTTCGCATCTATAAAACAATTATTAGACCTGTGCTATGCTACGGAAGCAAAACCATTAGGCTTACTGATGAACCCTTGATCTAAAACCCAGGTTGACTTTCGGTCACAGATATTTTCAACTATCTTCCGTTAAGAATAGGTTTGGTTTCAATAATTCTTAAGTCAAGCAGACTTATATCGGCTTCACAATATTGCTGACTCGTAATAATTACTATTTAGGAATCAATAAAGCAGGACAACGTCATATAACCGATAGCATTATTCTTGACACACAATAAGATAGGCTATGATTACAGACGTTTGAAATACTTAAACAAATATGCTTAAAACTAAAACTCGGAAAACCTTCCAGAGACAAACGGTAATTGGTATTGCGAAAATGAAAATGTTTGAACTTTTACTAATTCCGTGCTTCCTTTGCTACATATCTACTTATGTATTTAAAGGATCTCACGTAAGCTAATTAATGTATTTGTGACCCAATAAGTTACCTTGCTTTCTTGCAATATATTTTCCGTTTTGCGCATAAGCTTCTAAATGCAACTCGTTTCAAAGAGCTCTCAACCCATTTTTGAGAAAACCCATGAAAATTCATATATCAACTGCAAAAATATAATTTCCCAGCTTGCGATTATGTTGTACACAATCTTTCTATGATACGAATATGAAAGCCATCTTCAAGCAGCACAGTAAAGTGTTGAAAATATTTGGAATCATACACGACTATATACAATTTAAAGCTACGCGAATATGAATTCTCTCACTCACAAAGACTCATGGAAAAACTCAATCATGTCGCAAAGTACTCTGTACCTAAAACCTGAGTTTTCACCTGGTCTAATTTCACTACCTTGTGCTTGCTTGAGCATATAACTTCACAAGACCAATTACATTTTGAGCGCTCCGAATTTTTAATATATTTTTCTAAAGCGATTTAACCTCACAGTACTTGTAAAGAATGGTGTGGTAGTACGCACGTATGCGAGTACACACAAGGGTTTTATTTTAAAGCGTAAAACAAAATGTAAAATCTACTAATAAAACAAAACGCTAATTCAAGATTAAATCTACGTACACGGAAAAGCTTAGGATTGAATACATTACTTTCAGGGCACCTAAAAGCGGAAACATAATTTTTTGCAATTTTGCTTAAAATCAATCTTACCAACGAGCTACAATGCACCAACAAATTCGAACTCACCTGGAAATACAAAAAACAATAGTGTGAGAATGGAAGATATTTGAAAACATGTAACTGATTTAAGTATCAACAATTTTTACATTTTACATTCTAGATGCTCGTGTAGTCTAGTGGGTAGAGCACTTACTCCTAGTGTGTGGAGTTCCTTGTTCCTGACTTAATCAGGGATAAAATGAGTTGTAGAACTAATCACTCCAGACTCGTAATCACATTGATTGTAAATTTGCGAATGAACCTCTATACCAGCTTCAACCCCTAGACCCGACAAGGGTTACTGTTTGATTAATTTACTTTACTTTTACATTTTCGGTGTAGTTACAAACATCCTCATGACAAAACAACCAGTATGTGGAACAAAGTAAACAAAACCAGCAATATTTTGTAGACAGACATATAGTTACGAAACCCGTATTCAAATGAAGCAATTTAACTTTCAATTACTCAGCTACAGCTCTTCAACTCGAGACTCATCAATCACTATCATCTTGAGCCCAGAACTCAATCAAAGCAGTAGAAACAGGCAGCATAGCGCGATATTCAGTATCGAGAAAGTAGTTTCCTTCAAAGAAGGCCAATAATTAGAGACACATATCTACATGTATATATCATATCAGAAGTGAAATCATAAATATATAATCAGAAATATTAACGAATCTTGAAGAGGGGTCAATACAAACATACATGACATTTTTATCGACCTCCCAAGTCGCAAACAGTTTACAACATTTTATTTATTACTTAATAAAATAATAAAATGTATAAATGTGTTATCAAAACAACAGCTATTTTTAGTTATGGAATAGAATAAATAAAAATTGCTGAAAATAAGTAAAGAAGTCAATTCTAAAAAAAAACACAGTATAATCAATTCATTAGAAACCATCTAAAATGAACAAAAAGCTAAGAAAATAAACTGAGAAATATGTGCCAAAGCTCTTAAAAAAACTTAAAATTCATACATAACCCAGGGCAAAGTATTACGATTATTGTGAATGTCCGACGCTTAATCAGCTAATCGCAAGGTGTCCAAAGATTGGTTCACGAAAAGTCGAATTAATTGAAGAGTTTTACTGCTGAAACACAATGTTCCACTGTGGCCTATGCTTCAGTGTTCAGTTATCGATGGTATCGAATATCGATAGTCTCGTATCTCTAATGCAAGTTGGGTGCCGAGAATGCTCATGTCGCCTCAATAACAACAGTGCGTGGAATGTTGAAGTGCGTTTTTGGCCCTTTTTAGTGAAGACGAGGGTGGAGATTACTAGAGACTAGACTTGGGTTTAACATTATGAGCTATACAGTAGCCGAAAAAAGGCATACCACTACTCAAGAAGTTCAAGGTGTCACAGTCAGCTGGAAAAGGCATGGCAACTGTTTTTTATGACTCAGAAGGGATTCGGCTGATTGATTTTAAAAACATAGGCGTCTCCATATTAAGAGAATGCTACGCTTCAATTCTAGAGAGGTTAAAAGAGGCAATCAAAGAAAACAGAATAGGAAAATTACCCTTCTGTACGGCAACGTGATATTTTGCTTTCGCTGTCCTGCATAAAGGGGGTTTCGCTATTTTAGATCACTCACTCTTCAATCCTGATCTGGCTCCCAGTGAATAATATATTTTCCCAAAATTGAAAAAGGAACTTCGTGGGAAAAAGTTCTCGCAGTTTCGGCTTACTTTTTCTACAAAGACAAAACATTTTTTTAGAAGGTATACATAAACTAATTGAGAGATCTGAAAATTATATTAGAATTGTAGGCGAATATTTTGAAAGAGAAAAAAAGTTCTAGTGCATCAAAACCGCTAGAAACCTGATTTTCTTTGAGTGACTGACAAATGTGCAAAGACGAAATACACTTTTTCGTACTGTCATATCAATCATTTCTTACACAAAGAAAATAAATGAAAAACACTGTTTTATGGCTACATATAATTCCCTTGACAACAACTTGAAAAAAAATATTTATGTTCTGAAGGTCATGTAGTATGACTTTGATCTGATGATTGCATCAAAACTCAAAGGATGGAAATGTTTCCATGGTAGCCATTCGTATAAATTCCACAATTTAGGAGTTTGAGTCTCATCTCCTTATATATAAGTGATGAAAATATTCAGTGCTGGCAGCACCTTTCCAACGCAGGAGCCCTAAGTTAACCAAAACAAGCTCATTGTAAAATAAACCTATCCTTTGAATTTCGTTTTTATCCGAGGATTTCATCGAAAGTTTTAGCGATAAAACGATGTTTTAGGATTGCCATCCGAAAAATACCCAAAACTCGGAAAATTTAACCATTGTTTGCTTATTTTTGTTGCAAGTGCTTTGCATATGAATATATAATGGAAGCATCTGTTGGTGCAATATTTACGAAAATGTTTAATGCTGGCAACCCAGTCCGCCAAATATATACCAAATCTGCTTCACGTTAAGCTAAACCCACTCTGTGAATTTTGTTTCGATTGGATGATTGCGCTGGAAGTTATAGGGGCGAAAAGAATTTTTGAGAGACCACTCGTAAAAATTTTCAAACTTTTGAAACCTGAATATTTGTTAATAATTATCATTGCGAGATCCTTCTAATTAATATATAATGATGAAGACATTGCTTAACAAAGAAATGTCAAAAAAAGTACAAAAATTACCATAGCTAGCAGCCTTTTCACGATTTATATTGCAAAATTTCTACTGTATCTGGTTTACGATAAGGACCATTCTGCCCTACTAAGCGCAAAAGCGGTATCTCAATGAAAGCGAGTTTCGAGATAATTGTAGTTTTGTAAAAGTAGTAATATTGATATACCTCTAATAACTTTAGCGATTTAAGGTAAAATTGAGATAGGTGATGAGGAACTGGGTTCGTTTAGGGCTGGTGGAGGATTCTCTTTACTCCACTTTTCTCGGTGAGCGGTCTTCCGCTTTTGGATAGATCGGGTATTTAGATTTAGAAAATTTTCTTAAGGTGTTTTCCATATGTTCTAAATAAGGTACCATTAAAAGGCTTAGTTCATTAGATGCGTATTGTTTTAAGCTTTCTAATGTTATAAAAATCAATGTTTCGATTTTTTTGAGATACCGCTTTTGCGCTTAGTAGGGCAGCATTTACTACATGAATTTTGTTTTCATTTCATAACTGCATCGGAAGATATAAGAAAAAGCTTTATTTTGCTAAGAAAATTTGCAAGATTATGGAGACAAAAATTACTATAGCTGGCTATACTAATTTTTCAACCAAATTTCTATTAAATTTGGCTTTGAGTAGGGTCCAGCTATGTGAATTTCGTTAAAATCTGGTGGCTGTTCACTGATAAAAAAGCAGTTTTTTTATCACTGATTTTTCAAGATGGCATCACTGGCACCGGGTTGGTCACATTTCAAAATTACTTCTATCAGACCTGCTCCAAGTTAATACCAACATGTTCTCTTCTCTTTTTACTAATGTTCGAAGTTTTTACTAATGTCCATGACCTATATTTCCAAGCAGTGTACATTTTTGTTCAAAAAAAGTATTAGGAATGAAAACTTATTATGTTTTAAGTTTGGTTATAATAAAGAAGTCGAAATTTTGAGCCTTGTGTAGGCGCTGAGTGCCTAAAAGTAGGCAAGGATTTTTTTTCAAAATTCGATTTGTCATAACTTCTAAGAAAAACAATGGAACATCGTGAAATTTTTAGAGCGTATTGATATAGACTAAAATTTTACACACATGGACTTTCAAGACTGTGCGGGCAACTCTTTAGCTACAGCAGGCTCCTGAAAACAAATCCTTAAAATCATCGAGTCTTCTGAAAAATTTTTGATATTTGAAAATAAATTCAAATTATTGATAAATTTTGACTTTTTTCCACCAAGTCAAATAAAATATTTCAAAATTCCGCGGTAAACAAGAACGGCAACCCGTGATGAAATTACCTCTATTTTCAGCACTCAAAACTTCTGTTCACGAGAACTGACGATCGGATAATGCGATCAATATGAAATTTACAGGGCATGTTGGAATTTGGATAGAAGTGATTTTGAAAAACGAGCAACACTGTGGCAGTGGTGCCATTTGGAAAAATCGCTGAGAAAAAAAAATGGATTTTGGCCTATAGCTTCCAATTTAGCCACCAGATGTTAACGAAATTCACGCAGCAGGTGATAGATTCCATAGAAATTTGGTTGAAAAATTAGTATAGGGACGCCAGCTACGGCAATTTTTGTCTCCTAAATATTGTAAATTTGCTCAGGAAAATAAAGATTTTTCCCTATAGCTTCCGATGCAGTGACGAAATCAAAACGAAATTCATGTGAAAAGCATATCTTGTTGCGATTGTAATTCTGTAGGAATTTTGTTGAAAAACCGTGAAAGGGTTACCAGCTATGATGAATTTCGTAATTTGTTTATATTGCTTTATCGAGCGATGTTGTCATTAAATTTCCAAATGGGAATGATCCTGCAATAACAATCAAACACAAATATTTACGTTTCAAAAATTTAAAAAGTTTGGGCAATGGTAACCCTAAAATTTAATTCACTCCTATAACTTACAGCGCAGCCATTCAATCGAAACGAAATTCATAGGCTGGGTTTAACACAACGTGAAGCAGCTATGGTGCTAGCACATGATTGCCAGCACCGGACAATTTCGTAAATATCGCACCAACAGATGCTTCCATTTTCTATTCATAAGCAAACCATTTACAATAAAATAAGCAACCGATATTTAAATGTTCCGAGTTTTGGAAATGTTATTGTTTGTTACTTGAATCTATAACCAAGTTTATTAGCTTATTCATCTGCATCATCCCCTTCTATGGTAAGCATAATTTATGACAAACGACTTCGATTATATAGCAAGCACTAAAAGATTATATAAAAGCAAAGCATCTAAGTTACATATCTATATGCTTTTAGAATCGTCAAAAATTGGTGCAACTACACCAAATTGTTTATATAATGTTATTTTATTTGAATAAATCTCTTTGCCCTATAGCCTCCAGTACAGTCATGGTATCATAACGAAATTCATATGGCAAATTTAAATTATTGTAGACAATATAGTTTGAAAAACAATGATAGGGTTGCCAGCTAAGATTGTTTTTGTATTTTTTTACATAGCGATTTTATCATAAAGTTTTCAAATCGTAGTGGTCTTGTAGTGAAAATGCACAACAAATACTAAGATCTAGAAAGTTTGAAAGCTCTTGCGAATGGTAACCCTAAATTTCTTTTTATCCCTATAACTTCCAATGCAGTAATCGGATCAATCAGAAATTCGCAGAGCAGGTTGACTTCAACGTGAGGCAGATATGACTTATTTTTGGCTTCAGTGCTAGCAAAGGACTGCTAGCACGAGGTATTTTTGTTATTTTCGTACCAATAAATGCTCGCATTAAGTATTCACATCGCGAATATACAATATATATGACAATACATACAGTATATAATATATAAGACAATAACAATAATATAACAACAATATATAACAATACACTCAAAATCTGCACAAATCCTCTACTGTTCTTCGAACATTAGTATTTCTAGCGGTTCTGATGCGCTAGGGTTTTTTGAATTTCATATTGATCGAAACAATTCGATCAACGGATTTCGTGACCAGAAGTTTCAAGCGCTGAGTAGAGAGGTAATTTGGTGATGGGTTGCCGTTCTTGTGCAACGCAAAATTTTGAAAATTTCAAAAAACAGACATTAAAATTTATCAAAAATTTGAATTTCAAATTTTCAGGCGGGTCGATGATTTGCAGAATTTTTTTCACGCGCTTGTCGTAGATTATTTTAATTAGTCACTGCACTCGTCCTCATATCAGCTCAATCGGATCACTCTTTCCAGAGATTATCTTCCTTAATCTGTTTGCTGTATATGTATCTTCCTTAACCTGTTTGCTATATATATATATATATATATATATATATATATATATATATATATATATATATATATATATATATATATATATATATATATGTATATATATATATATATATATATATATATATATATATATATATATATATATATATATATATATATATATATATATATATACATATATATGTAAAAAAAACATGAATTTTCGGCAAAACGAGTCGAATGCTAACAGTAATAAATTTGCATTTGTATTTGCACTTCTTATCTCCATTCCGCGAACTTATTAACCCACCCTCGTACAATGCATTCAAAAAGCTGGCAAGAGTAAAAAAAAATAGAATCTAAGACAGGTGTCAGAAATACTAATAGAATAACCAGTACATCAAATACAAAACGTTTACTCTTTTTTATTGCAACGATAGTTTTCCAGTTGCCAAACTAAAGTTAAAAGTTATGAATAAAAAACGAAAAATGGAAACCTAATAGCAACGGCATGATAAATTTGAATTTTAAAATTTGTAAAAAGTATGCATACATTAATGCACTACATATTTTCTTTTTTGGGTTTTTGGTGTACTACTCCTTTGTCTTTTGCTAAACTATTCATAACGGAGAATATTGATTTTGCATCGCACTGAAACCAACACCAAGATTGTAATTACATTTATTAAGCAGTGTAATACTGTTTTCCTTCGTTACAGAACCGACTTTCACAATTCAAATGCAAGTAAACTAAGTTCATTTATTATCTTTGTATAAAATGCGCTCTTATCTTGGTCGCGGTACTGGAGGTCTGGCTTCACGGTGCACGTTTTACAGGATGCTTTTTGTTTGCTTTCTTTCAATAGTCTAATGCCAGCTTGGAATAATGTTGTGTAATTACTTGGAAGAACGACACAGGAGAGAGTTACCTCTACTTTTTCGCCTTAAATCCAGCAAGGGAAGACATTTCTAAACTACAAACGCACAGACACTCTCGATCATAAGTTCCCTTTGTAGCCTTTAGTGTGCCGACTTTGCAGGTGGTTTTATTGAGAAAATGAAATATCGTCTGGGGATTTCAAATCTTCGTAGTTTCCAAGTAAGATACATTACGAAAATTGACTTCTCAGCGCAGAGAGTCAAGAAGTTTTTGCGTGGATAAAGCAAAACTATTTTCCGTGGCTGATTAGATCTACGTGACTCTCGACAGAGTCCATTAACGGAAACAAGATACGAATTCATACAGTGGTTTACTCAGTACCGCAAAACGAAATTCCCAAAAGGATGTATTCGAGATTTATTACTTATTCAATGCTAATGCTTTCTGGCTGCCTTTTCAGATCCAATGAAGACACAGTGTACGCAGTGAAACGAAGCTTATAGCTAAACCGCTTAAAAAGATTTTAAGATTTTAGTTGAACTGAATCGGTGATCCACACTCGTGGTTTATTTCATTAATGCGATTGAGGTTCTATATTGGATCCGAAATTAATCTACGTTATTAGTATTTGTAAAGCTTACCATGCATTCACATTCATAATACACTGTCGAGGAAAAACATCTAAGACACTAGTTTGAAGATAATCTGAAATCAGATACGAATGAAAATAAGATAGAGATTTTTCAGTATGAAATAAAACGTTCTTTCTTGCAATTGGCTTTACCTTGAATTTAAGATCTAGCCCCTGTTCATCGAATCTTACCTTGACAATGCTTATTTGCAAAGTTTCTATTTTACTCACAATAAAAAACCCTAAATGTCGCTGTTTGCTTTCGTTAGTTTTAAACTTTGACTAGAATTCGAAAATTAAATGCTGATATACACCAGAATCCGGCTTCGTGGTTGTCTTGCACACTAGCACTTTGTCATCTGTCATCGTATTGTCATGGCATGTAAATTATAAATTGCGTATTAATGTACTATGGAAGTGTTTTGATTGCCATAGTTTTTGAAAATTGAATGTTACTATGTTGTGGTTTTAAAGATATGCACCCTTTTCTCAACAGACACCAGATCATGGGGCATATCTGACTGAGTTGGCCACTTGGAACGAACTATTCATTTAGTTGCGACAATTTTCTAAAAATCTGCAAGTCTCATCCAGTGATAATAGGTCTGTTCGCGTACCTGAATCTATTATAATATATTCAAATAGATTCGCAGAAAGTTGTTTTTGTACTCTTGATGCAAGTCAAATTTCGCAGCCAAAAGAAGCCAGCCTCAAAAATCTGTTGCTGCTGCAGTACGCGAACAAACCTAATCTCTCATAGAAGTTTTTGCTAAACTACCATCAGCTGTATCCATTCCTGCTTACAGTTTTATAGACAGGATATGTAAATCTACTCCGACGCTGGAATTCTTTGAAACCCAGTCTTATAATAATCTTATTATAATCAAAAATTTTCAAATATGATTTGGCGCCATAAACGTTTCTTTTTTATTCAAATAATCTGACCTCATTTCAATAACGCTGTATCAAAGTGTGTCTTGTTTTAATGTTTTATTTTTCATTCAATGATAAAAACTTTGATATGAAAATAACATTTTTATAATAAAGTGGAATTATTTTTATTGAATGTGGGGGCTTATTTAATTCAAATAAGATTTGTTTTTTTTTAAGAGTGTCTCCGCTTTTGATTTAAATTTGATTCTATTAAATTCTCAGTTCTGAAATTTTTGTGATAGTGGGTGATGGAAGATTACACTCCGAGTGAACAAATCGCCGAGAGCAGGTAAAGATGACACCGCTCTCCCTGTAAGTGGTTAAGCTGGAATGCCGCTAAACTTAACAGGGACGAGATGGTCATATCGCTTATTTCGAGTTTGAAGGGGAGCTTCTAACACCTGGGACTTCAATGACTCATTCAGCAGCAAAGGCCACTGCTGACACCACCACGGTTTGGATTCCCAGGGCGTGTGAGGCTTCAATTCGCATTCTAAAACCCTTTCGTAGGAAGCAACATGCGTACTGGTAAAACAAAGAAATCGCCAAACTGCGACACATCGATTTAGCGCGCAGACGCAAGGTGCATTGAGCCAAGAATAGGTCGGGAGGGGCTGAGCTATCTCCTGCTTGCATTGCGGCAAAGAAAGAGCTGAATAAATGGCAGGTTCTTTGTGAGGAGGTCAACTCAGACCCGTAGGGAAATGATCACTCGTAGACTTAGCTGCGTGTGGCCTAGCACTCTCATGGATGCGATATCCATGGAACGTATCGTTGGTTCACTGTTCCCAGCGCATATGCTAAGGACCGATGATCCCATCATCGTCAACCAGGTGGATGTTCCTCTCTTTATGGATTAGAAACTGAACGGTGCAGTGTCCAGGATGAAAAACCGGAAGGCCCCGGGGCCTGGTGGGGTGCTGGTTGCGGCGCTTAAAGTCATGGCGGAAAGTCGCCCGCGTATATTATTGCACTTGTATGATTCATTTTAGTCGTGAGGGGTGAAGCGTCCCGGTGGAATGTAGCACGACTGGTACTTGTAGACAAATGGAAGAGTAACCTGAGCGATCCATCGACATTGCGTCCACTGTGCATGCTGGACACTGCAGGGAAGCTTCGCGAAGGTTTGCTCCAGCCACGGATGTTCAGTGAGATCAGCTGGAGATGTTTCTGACAAGAAGCAGAGGTATGTCATTACGCCAGCTGATTGTGCTGCTAGTAACGCTAGACGTACAAGACACCTTCAATTCGGCGAGGTAGTCAAACATCCTCCGGACTTTTGGTCAAAGGTTCCGTATTCTTAGCCACTTGCTAGCCATGATGTGACACTACATCAAGGACCAATGGTTGCTCTACGACACCGACGGTGGAGTCAAAAGGAGGCCCGTCACCTCAAGTGCGGCACCGCAGTCGATTCTAGGACCTGACTACTGGAACATCATGTACGATGATCTGCTGCGTCTGGAAATGCCTGCGGATGTGTTCCTGGTAGGTTACGCTGATGACGTCACAGGAGTAATCACTTCCAGATCCGCCGATTACGCTCAACTCAGACTTAGCCAAGTCATGAACGAGTGGGTCGGTGGACGATCGAACACGGCACCCATTTGGCAGTTTCAAAACAGAGATTGTTATGCTGACAAAGCGGAGGATACCAACTGTCAGACCCATGCCAATTGGCTCCGTGGAGATCCAGACCAGCAAGTCGGTCAGATATCTGGTAGTGACTCTAGACACAAAGCTGACGTAATTGGATCTTATCTGCAGCGCATGTGACAGTGTTCTAGTAGTCGTCACTTCGGCCAACGTCAGCGGACTCAGTGAGACGAAACGGAGGCTGCTGATGGTAACGACCGATTCAATCTAGCTATGTGGAAACGAAATTTGGGGAGATGCGCTCCGAACTAATTGCCAGTGTCTAGCGCAGGTGTACCCTGCAATCACCAGTAGCTATCGCACGATAGGAATGTCTGATAGCGCATCAACAATCAAGAGCTAAACATGCAACAAACAAGTGCCTTACTCAGCCTGTTTTGGGTGGCAATATATTGCATGCGATTGGTATATGCTGCATTGCATTGGCTATTATTGCGTGTGTGTGGATGTTGCAATCCGATGGCGATGCTTTTTCGCAGCAATATTTCAATTAAACTGCAACGTAAGTGAAATATATTTATACGAATTTCAAAAAAAAAAATTGTGTGGTAAAAAGAATGTTTCACATATGTTTATTAACCTTAAATGGGGTTGATCCTTACTAGTCTCATTAGTAGCATAATGTATCCGTGAGAATGTACGATTCCATTAACTAATAGCACCGAAATATATGAGCAATATCGTCACTCCGACAAACATGCTCAATATGCTGGGGTGGGCGAGACATATTATGAGGGACGTTAAGGAAGAAAATGTTAGTGCAAGTGCTGAAATCGGGGGAGCTACAGTAAGGACAGTAAACAGCCGAAGACATGAAGCTAAACGCTAGTGGTTCGAAACCGGAAAATTTCGCATAAACTAAAGTTGGAAACATATACTACAGCAAGCCTGGGCTGTACTTCCGGTTTTTATCCCCTTCATAGCCTAAAACAACATTTCCAGCCAGATAAGTATGTGAAAACGTAATGTAGTTTGTGCAGTAAACATTTTAAAACTTCGCATCTAAATGCTATAACACATCAAAAGTTTTACTAGTGCGAAAATTCGAACGTCGCATCCATATAAATCAAAAAGTTATAGCGATTTGTGAAAGGTAATATTTCCAGCGCCACATATATCCATATGCCATGTTTCGTCGTTAAAATTTGATGATGACATGCAAAAACAAAAAAAAAATATATCCTTCAGCAACAGCCAGTGAAAATTCACGAGTGTCCGCTGAGATAAAAATGGAAAAATGTATCGAGGGAATATTTTGAATTGAAAATAGAAGAGCTCATGTCCATACAATTTGAACATGCTCAGTTACAAAATTTATTATCACTGATGACAAGTAGTAAAACGCTTTCATCGCACAGAATAACATTTGCTATCATTGGGATTATTCATAAAATATGTATGCTTGCTGATGCATTATACATATATTGCTGCTGTCCAAAATAAACACAGATTTAATTTAATTGATGTGAAATATACCCTCAGGCTTACATACAAGTAGCTAAACTGGCTTTCGAGCAAGTAAAAGTTTTTTGATTTTTAGGTCATTTGGATTTAACGATCAATTTAAGTTTTAAAGAAGTCCACTAGTACAAGTGGCCTCTACTAAGGTACAAGTGTGTAACAAATTTCAAGGAGCAACGAGCCAATTTTATACAATTACATATAGTTTTGTTAGATTCGGCAATTTCCGTTAAATACTCGTAGTTAAACTGTCTTCCATATTTTAACTTTCAATATTACTACCATTAAAGTAGAAGTGAAGAACACACTCATTATTATGCTTTTCGAAAACAAAGAAAATGGAATGGAATGGAAAATGCATTGATGAAATGCTAAAAGTTTTGCGATTGAATCGCTAACATTGTGCTCACTTCAGCTTCTGTGTTTTGTAGAAAGGCACTATCATTGGCAAACAGACTCGAAGACTATAGATATGAATTTTTTCTTCTGTTTAAAAATGAAAACATAAACTAAAATATTCTGACTATTAACCATCGTTGCTGTAGAAACTCAACTGTGCAAACAGGTAGGAGTTTCGCATTCAGTGTTTTTGTATCTTCGATGTAGACTATCATAATTTTCCTTGGTAATTTGTTATTCGACTAGGTTTGAGAATTGAAGTAGTAGTTAGTTAAAAATTATTGCGATACTAACATATTTACGATGTAACGCAGTTTCTTATAGAGATACCTAACTTACGATCAATGAAAGGACTGGGAAAATGTTTCTGATGAAAATGTATTCTTATTTGATACTACCGAATCGAACATCAAAGTTTTGTATTTTTCAATAGATTCTATACATCAACTGCACCGCCTGTTGATTCAAAAAAACTATGGTGTTTTCGTAAAACAAATTCCACCATAGAGATGAAATTAACATGAAAGTAATACATGTAAAGATTCTCTATTCAATATTCATTGTCCTGTGACGTTAGATTTTTGTCTGGAGTCTTTAAACTATAGGTTACAGTGTGTTTCTATTTAAACCAATCACAGTACAGCACCCGACAAAATTATCGTCAATAAACCGGAGGGTGAATGTTATACGTAATGACTTTCCGAAGTTTCCGTTTGGAAGATGTTTGCTCTGGCCAAAATTTTTTTACCTAACAATGGTGAATGCACCTAATATCGGCCTGCGCCTAAAGTTTGATATTATAACAAGAATCTAAAGTGTAATATTTGGTACAATAGCCATTTTACTTACTTTAGGTGCTTTTTAACGAGTTTGATCCGGTTTTTAATAGAAGAGAGGATTTACAGAAAAGGCTTGCAGCAGTCCGAGCTTTAGGAGCTAAGGTCGGCAATTTGGAACAATCAACTAACGAAATATTTTAATGCATGCACTAGCTAGTGAAAACTCATACTTACACGAAATATTCATCTTGTAGCACAGACCCCACTGGGCACTGGTTCTTGGGTACTTTACAAACGAATCTATGTCACTGGTTAGTGAGCAGGAGCAGTCACAGCTTCTTGAGTATCAACGTCAGCCTCAACGACAGCTTAAGGAACTTCTACAACTGCCGCCTCTGCAACAAGGACAACAACAGCTGCCTCAGCAGCTCATTCCACAGCAGCTGCAATGCCTTTCTCCAATGGCGTCTTCAATGTCGTCTCCTAGTCTCGCACTACAGCTTGCTAGTGCTAATGATGATAATATTAATGGTCTCATTAGAGTGGTATCTCCTCCTCTTAAAATTTTTCTTTCTCGTGTTGCTGCTGATACGTCCGAGGAAGACATGAAGATGTATGTATTTATCTCGGAATCATGGAACACCTATCAAGGTTTCTTGCAAGAAACTCACAAAGGATTCGAACAGCAGCGGTATTTCTCACTTACGCTTCCGATCGAACTAAGCGCGATTGGGAGCCGTAATTTCTGGCGTACTGGTATTTCGATTAAGGGATTTGAGATCTGATAACGTTGAAATTTTCGCAAAACTCAGGCTCGAGTCCCGGCAATTTGAACAGTTCATGTCTGTCTAAAAATAATAAAAATGCCTCTATTAGCAGAATGTTCGTGGACTGAGAAGCAAATGGTTGCAAGTCAGGCTATCCTCTATAATTGCTTCCGATGATTTGATCTGTTCGGGAGAAACTTGGCTTTTTGCTGATATTTTTAACGATGAGTGCTTTCCCCTGCATAATGTTTTCAGATATGATCGCAATCGTGATTTATCGAATAAAGCAGATGATGGTGGAGTCTTAATTGCCTTTCTTAAATCTCTAGTACACTCTGTGCAAGCTTCGTGGTGTCTCATCCTGTTAAGTACGTTGCTGCTCGTATTTCCGTATTTCGCTGTCACACAATATTTGTTTATAACTTTTATATGTACATGTACCTTGTAGTGTATCACTCTCCAGGTATGAATGTTTTTTTAGTAAGCTGCCTGACTTTATTATGCCTTACTTTCCCCATTCTCCTACTGTTGTTTGGTCTTCAACCATTTAGTCTACAAATGCACTTTCTATTTCGCTCTCATCCTTTCTTTCTTCCTGTTCCTTATCACAGACTAATTGCATTCCTAATAATAATAACCGTTTGTTGTACCTTGTTTTTTTTTCTAATTTACTCTTTCCTTATCATCCTTTCCATACTTTGATCCTAACCCTTATTATCTCCCTCTTTCCATCGATTTTTGTTAATTGGATGGACGACGCACAAAGATTATTGCATAGCTGTGCGGTCTTTAAACTTTGTCAAAGCTGATTATGAACAAATGGTTGCAGAGCCCTTCGCTATCAACTGGTTTCCTTTCTTTCGTGGGCTTGAAATCACTGAAGCCATTTCTTTTTTTACTCTCTCTTTGATTCCCTTGTATCTAGATTTACTCTTGTGTCTCGGACTCGTCATGGCGCTTGTCTTCCTTGGTTTTCTATTCTCCAAATCATTGCGCGAGAAAATAAAGCCCGAATTCATTACGAGCAACGGCTAAAAGAATGTTGAAGAAGCGAAAAGTAGGTACTTTGCTCATATTGAAGTGTGTTTTTCTTGAAATAACTTGAAGCCATTCTGGTCGTATATCCGTTCCCTTAAAACTAGTAACCAATTTCCTGACACTTTTTGTCTGGAGGAAACTACTGCTTCTATTCCTCAGGACATTTCTGATTTGATTGATATGTTCTTTGCTTCGTCATTTTACTCCCCTAACATTACTTCAGCGAACTCTGCTGCGGTTGTGTCATCTCATGAAAATTTCGTGATGACAAATTTTCTGGAATTGGATATTCTGATACCCTCGTTGGATCACTCAGCGAACAGCGGTGTATTCCCAATGTGTTTGATAAGTCTCTTGCATCTTCCTTATGTGCACATTTGCCTATTTTATTTAACTTGAGTTTGTTCGGTGGTATTTTCCCCTCCAGCTGGAAAGCTGCCAATGTTTTTCTGATTTTAAAATTGTTGGGACCTTGGTAATGCTGTAAACTACCGTTCTATATCCTTCCTGCCTTGCTTTCCTAAGTTGTTTGAGCGAATCGATCATGAAAGTGTTCTTAGTGCTTCTAGTCACTTATTTTCTAAAGAGCAACATGGTTTCATTAAAGGAAATTCTACGACTGCTAATTTAGTAAAGCTCACTAGCTTCTTGTTCAAGCTGATATGATATACACTGGCTTCGCAAAAGCATTTGATAGTGCACTCAGTGCTGTTAGAAAAAAATTGTAATTTTGGTATATCCAGTTGGTATTTCCGCACCTGTCGTGTAGTTTTTAATAGTCGTTCTTCCTCCCCTTTCTATCCTACTTTTGCCGTTTTCACGTTATTTATCACTTTAAACTTGTAACTTTAAGTCTGACTCTCTTTTGTATGCTGATGACCTTAAGACTTTTCTTACTGTTGCTTTCCGAAATGATTGTAGTAATTTACAAACGGGTATTTTTGTTTTAAGTGATTGGTGCTCTGCGAACTACCTTGCTCTTAATGTTTCCAAGTGTTTCCTGATGTATTTTTCCAATAAGCTTAATCCATTTCCTTTGAATACTTTTTGTCTTATAGTCTTTTCAAGTATTTAGATCAACATAAGGACCTTGGCATCATTTTGGTCCGATGTTAAAATTTAATATGCATGCTTCTTTTATCATCTTTAAATCATGGAAGGTTGCTTGTTACGTTCGGCGCTGGTTGCGCTTTGCAACTAATATTGTCACATGTGTTCGTCTTTTTATATCCCTTGTTCATAGCATTGTTGAACATTGCTCCCAAGTGTAGTCTCCTCATTTTGTATTCCCGTCTAATGCAGTTGAATTCATTCAGCGTAAGTTTATTTGCTGCCTTTTGAAGAAGTTTAATGTTGCTTATCGTCTTAAAGTGAACATTTTGGATGTTTCGGTATTAAGTTTTTCATAGAGGTCTCATAAACGATTTCCTATGCTTTTTTCCATTTTTTAAACGTCGCATACATTTTTTAGCTTTCTCATTGCTTTGCTTCAATACTCGTTTCATTTGAGGCCAGTATAGTTCTATTGGTCTAAGTTCAGGTCAATTTGGTGGGTTGACCTCCAAGGTGACAAAAGTACGTGGTTGCTTGCATACCACTCCAGTGTTTTCTTAGCATAATGACTTGAGGCTATGTATAGCGAAAACGACACATAACTTTATGCTTGTTAATAAAAGATAACAATCGCTGCTGCAGACATTCCTTGCGTTGATTGTGCCTTCCATTATAAAAAAAAATATCGTTCTTTACACCCAATCGACAGTTTACCTACCACACCGTGTACTGTTTAGGAAATTCACTGGTTTTTTTCGACTTAAATACTTCTTTTACCGCACTTTTTGATTAATCAGTGTAAAATTTATTTGTTATATGTAAGTCTTGTCATCTAAAATGACACAATCGCATTTCGTCACTTATTGATAGTTTAATTTTCGAGCTCTCGTTCTTTCTACAATCTCCCTTTTCTCAGATTGATATGGAACTTTCTGCACCTTATTTGTTTTCAGGTTGTCACGTTTCTTCATTTGATTGACAGTTGAATTCGATGTACCAGCAACTACTGTCATATCTTGGACGGAAATGTAGAGTTGGTCGGGAGCTTCCTGGCGATTTTCTTTGCTTAGCCCTTAGTATATACTTTCAAATTTTCTACTCGATCTTTTTTTCGTTGTAACAGCTAGCCCTTGCTTATCAATTGCTAAAGTATCGTTTTAAGGTCCTTAGAAATCTTTGAAAAGTTCATTTCCAGATTTTCCATATATTTGCAAATAATTTGCTGTCGCACTTTTTTGTTGTTTCGACTCCATGTTGGCAGTTAAAGAGCTCCTGGACGAATCAATTCAAATATAGTATTCTGTCTTTTATATAAAATATTATCATATGGCTTAAAGGTCTGGAATAGGTATGCACACAAAAATATTCACATAGATAAAAGGGTCACATTTTACTGGGGCAAACCTTACAATATAATCACTAGATCACAATCATCAATGTAATGACTAGATCAAAGGAAATTTACAATATATTTTTTAAATGAAGCATATTAATTGAATACACATGGAACATTTTACCCTTCCCCGGAATGTAAGCACCAAGCAACTTACGGTAAAGGATTAGTTAGAAGAATACTAATATACCCAACATCAGATATTAAGTATATAAATATTTAATGCTAGCCTAACTAAAAACGAATTTGTCCAAATTGCCTAGTCACCGACACGACAAGTATTCCAGACCTGTTACTTTTTCGAACCAATGACTGCATGATTTTGAAGGTTGCCAAACGCAAAAGTTTCAAAATTTCGTAAAAAACAAAAGACATATTTTACTTACTTACATTAGAGAATGTTTCTCATACAAAAATGACGGTAGCTCCTCTCAGTACCTAAATGATAAATATTTCTCAAGCTGGCAATTATTTACGTGTACCGGAATCAAATTTCCTATTACACTTGATTGAATTTTCAGAATATGGATTAGATCGGTGTGTCTGGATTGTAACGCTTTGGCCATGGCGAGCATTTTAATGATATTTTGGGTATCATAATTCCATAAACAAATAACTGCCACAATAGCCAAGTGTGCAAACTGAAAACTGAACTAAGATTTGATGAACGTGAAGTAATCCCAAAACAGCCCTTCTTGTGTCTAGGGGTTGAAGCTGGTATCATTCACAGATTTACAGTCAACATAAATACGAGTGTGGAGTGACTAGTTCCACGACTAGGGCATGCAATCCCGAGAATTCGGGATTTCGGGATCTCGGGATCCCGACTCATTTTGGACATTTTCGGGATCCCGAATTTTTTATCGGGACTCCCGAGATTTCGGGATTGATAAAATTCAACCCATTTTGGGAATTAGAAAGCAGAGCTTAATACTAAAATAAATATTGTTTTATGAAAACGGAGGCGGAAGCCAGTTGTAATAATGAATTACAACTGGCGTATGATGACATGCTTAATATCCCACCAAAAAGTGTACCCGAAATATCTTTTTTAGCAGCTGGATATATGTGCAGCAAAATCAGGTCTAGTTTGAATTTTGAAACTCTTGACGAATTATGTTTATTAAGAGCATACTTTCAAAACGAATCAGCAGTTTGAACCAATCAATATTATTACTTATCATTTGTTTCATTGAAAAGCAATATTATTTTGTAATTGATTTGTAAACAACTAAAAAGAATAATGTATTTTTATTATATTATCGTAACATCCGTTATGCTGATTAAATTTCAATTCGTTTTTGAATGATTTCATAACTAGCTATCATGACCAAATAAAGAGCTATTGGACAAGAAGATAAGAAGAAATTAGATCCTAAGATTAATTTAGATGCAATTATAGATTAACGTATTACTTGCTAGTACCCACGTACATATGTGCATAAATTTAACATTATAATAAACTTAGCTTCCGGTTTTATGTATATATATTTGAAATAAAATTTCAATTGAGTACGAATAAGACAACATATCTGTTAAAATTCCCTCAATATACTTTTTTTTATCAAATCCCGAAATCTCGGGACTATCTCGGGATCCCGAAAATTCTAATCCCGAATTTCGGGATCTCCATTTCAATCTCGGGATTAATGCCCTATCCACGACTCACTTTGCTCCTGATAAGCTTAGGTCATATAAACTCCAAGCTCGACAGGCGGTCCTCCAACCAAACCTGGATTCCAACCGTGGACAAAACATACTACAGGCCAGTGATTTACACACAAGACTACACGAGCGATAGGATTTGATGTTTTGGAAATTTTTACACTTATGTGAGCACTCTGTATGTAAACACAAAGAACATTTTTTTAAATTTACGTTCCGACAGAGTCGTCAGTTCATTGGGAAATACAAAATAACGAATTTTTCAGTAGTCAGAAGCTAACACAAATCGATCATTCCTTAGTACAATTTTAATAAACTGCTGTTTCAGTATACTTTAAATACGCATTGCCCGTAAATAAATACATATTTATATGAATAAATTGCGTAAGCGTCAAAGTTTTAATGCGCACTAACCGAGCCTGTACACTAACTGCGACTTGTTAGAAAGTACAAGTACTTTCTTCAGGATTTCTTTTGAAACTTCTGCGAATATGAACTGTACACGTGCACAAGCAAAATACAATTGACGTATGTATGTATCTTAAATTTCTTCAGTTTATACTTAATAGGCAGAGGATTTGTCCTGCTGGAGGCGGAAAAGTCGTTCTCATCTTTTCTGCAAGAGTCTTTGATATTTGAAAAACATAGCTCTTAAGATTTTAATGCTCTTAGAAAACTTTAATACTAGAAGATATGAACATCTAAGGATAATGGTTTTATTTGCTATGCAAGTAAGTTTGTTCGATATGCTGTTGCGAAATAAAAAAATAATTCATCCTACATTCAAAGAGAACACCTACTATATACCAAGACACAAGAGTCATAAAGATGTTTGATTTTTTTTAAATGGATAAAAATAAGTAAGTGGTTTTTGAATCCATTAGAAAAAATTCACCTTACCGTCTAGAAAAAGTTTAAAATTTTCAAAATTAAAACTCTTGTTGCGTGCTTTCATTATAATATAATTATCCTATGAGCATTGGACGGTAGCATCTTCGAGTCAAAAAAATGACAAAAATCTGTGTAAGCCTATCCTAATTATTCAATCCAACTGCTATCAAACTTAAGTTACAATAAGTTCCATCTATTGTGTGAATTTCGATTAAATCTGATGACTGCTTCGGAAGTCATACGGCTAAAAAATCTATTTTTTTCAATAATTTTTCAAGATAGCACCACTGCTGCACTCTTACATCAATGCCGTTTTTAATACATCTCTATAAATTAAAGAATGTTTTTTTGAATGTTTTCTTCTAAGTAATTCCATAAATGTTCGATAGCATTTAGTTCAGGTGACTGATGTGACGTTTCTAGTACATGTGGACAATACACGGGGCTATAAAAGGGCCAATGTCTTATATTGTTAACATGGGATCGTTACCCTGGTAAAAACAAAAATTATTTGAATGTCGAACTGCAGGACTAGTTTTTTCCAAAGATGCTTTTCTGCTTCAATGGAAAGCTTAGCAACGGTTTTTTGCCGGTATAAAATCACCTTGGCCAAAAATTCATATTTATATATATATGTATATATATATATATGTATATATATATACATATGTATATATATACATATATATACATATATATATGCATATATATATGCATATATATATATATATATATATATATATATATATATATATATATATATATATATATATATATATATATATATATATATATATATATATATATATATATATATATATATCAAAAGTCACTTATATATATATATATATATATATATATATATATATATATCATCAAAAAATTTCAGTGAAAAAATCTGAGGAACGCGCCATCCAATTGAACTGAAATTTCCAACGTGAATTGGTCTATATGCAGAATAGTGCCAGGCTTCACAAAAAGTTAATAATCTTTAACTCTTTGGCGCCGGCGGCCATTTTAGTGATATTTTAAATATACCTATTATTCTGTCAACAAATAACTTTTGCAAAAACATAGTTTATGAAATGAATCCTTAACATGTTCTCAATGTGAATATGGTAATATTTTTGAAATTATTAACCCTATGTGTGCGCTAAGTGAAAATTTGACAATTTTTGGATTGCGATCACTTTTGACCAGATTATCAAATCATTATGAAACTTAAAGGACATATTGATGTTACTAAAATGTGTACTCGTGTAGTTTTTTATGCTCGTGCTGCCAGCTCTGCAGCTACGGTAGGAATTGAAATTGAAAACCTTCAAACCATCGACACTAATGAGAAATTCTCGTCTTTTACAGTGAAAACCAACTCATATAGAGATCTTACGCTTTGTCCGTACAACCAAAGCATATGTTTTGAAATTTCACATCGGACAAGAGCGGTAACCCTCTTTCAATTTACCTAATTTTAAGCATCAAAAACTTATGTTCACGAGAACTCACGACCCAATTATCAAATACAGCTGAAATTCACAGAATGTATTGGTATTAAGTAGGACCAGGTCTGATAGAAGTGATTTGTGAATGCGGGAAACTCTGCGCCAGTGGTGCCATCTTGAAAACTTATAAAGAAAAAAATCTTTTTGCCCTATGAATTCTGAGTCAGTCTTCAGATTTGCATGAAATTGGCACAGTTGCTGAACCTTACTGTAAGCCGTGTTTGGTAGAAATTTGGTTGAAAAATTTAGTTGGTACTGCCAGCTATGATAATTTTGGTGTCTTGAGTTTTGAAAATTCCCTCAGGAAAATAAAGCTTTTTGCCCCATAACTTCCAGTGCAGACATGAAATCAAATCACGAATTTCATATGATAAATGGAACTGTTTATAGGCATGACAGCCCTGTCATGGTTAAAAAGCCATGACAGCGTTGTCAGCTATTGTTGGTTCTGTATTTATTTGCAATATTATATTAAGCGATTTTATCGTAAAATTTTTAAACGGTAATGATCTTGTTGTGACAATAAACAACAAATATTAAGTTTTCGAAAATTAGAAAACTCTTGCGGCTGGTAATCCTAAATTTCTTTGTACCCCTATAACTTTTAATGCAGCAATCAGATCAAAACGAAAGTCGCAGAGTTGGTTGTGTTCAATGTCAGGCAGGTGTGATATATTTTTGGTTTTGATGTTAGCAAAGGGTAGCCAGCGCGAGGCGTTTTTTTGCTATTTTCGTATCAATAACTGCTTACATTAAGTATTCATATCGCGAACATTTACAATGAAAATAAATTACCAATGTTGAAATATTTTAAGTTCTAGAAATTTCTCGGTCCCAAACATCTTTCATTTTTTGATCCCGTTCATTTCGGCCCAATATCTTTCTACCCCTGTAACTTTCGACGAAATCATCGGAAAAAATCGAGATCGCTAGAATTATTTGATTTTGACGTGAGGCAATTGTGGGAGACTTCTAGCTGCAGTTCTGGTAAAGTGTTGCAAGCACTGAGCATTTTCTTTGTTTATGTTATGTTATGCTGTTTTCAAAGTTTTGCAGTGTTTGGCTCTCCTAAATCTTGAAATTCATGCAAGTGGTAGTCCTGAAATCGTTTCTACCCTATGAGTTTAAATGCATTGCGAAGATCAAAGTGGTTTTACACTTGAAACATGTTGGAGCACGTGTGATAGAATATGCACTCAAAATCTGCACGATTCTTCTATTGTTCAGGTGCGCTGGAGTTTTTATCCAACGACATTCATCTGACGACGTGAACATTTTTCCAGAACTTGGTTTAGATATAATTTCTAAAATATTAGCAACTTATAACAAGCAATTTATATTAAAGCTTTATTGTGTAAAATAATGACGTCGGAGCTCGACCAACTTTTTGGGTAATTTTGCGCACAAATTTAATGTTTGGGAATGTCCAATTTTGGCTTTTATTATTTCAACCGGAGTTTCAGGTTCCATTAGAGCCATATTGCAATCGTTACCTTTTAAACTTAGATTAAGCGCAAAAATTGATGGCAAAACACTTTCTTCATGGTATAAGAGATAAACTAGCTCAAGGTTTTTTTTAAATTTAAATGTAAATTTTAGACAAATTCTACGTATTTATTTTTTTAACTATGTACAATTTAGTAACAACATTTGATTTTACATATTGCCATTGTTTGCTTATGAAACCTCAAATATATATAAAAAGTTTTTCTTTAATTTCATTCTTCTTTTACATTTTTTTTTTGAAGTCTCGAAAATATATTTATGCCATTTTGACTTGGTTACTCTGGACGAATATCGACAAGCTAAGGGCATGCACCTTAATTTTCTTGAAATAGTTATATAAAATGCATAAATGTATAATTATCTCCCCGGAAGCGTTTACATTGACTCCATTAATTGCAGTTTTAACTCTTGACCAAAATGTATGTTTTTCGTGCCCCGTGTAGTTTGGCAAACCTCAGACTTTCACACATTTATCAACGCCATTTCTTCAAAATAGCACCCTATATCGACTAGATTTATCGAAATCAGATATAAAATGTTCAAAGCCGAGCCTAATGTTTTGCAAATCTGGTAGATTTAAGGCTGATTTCGCCTCTTATCGTTCAGCTGATCGAAATCATATGATTTTGCCTCAGCGTGAACAGTAGTAATAAACATTCACGAATTGTAAACTGTCAACAATAGGACAAACTGATGAGTTAAAAGACTACATTAATTGATTTTAGAGCGCTCAGGTTTTGCATGCATGGCGAATTATTCTGCAGGAGTAACTACTTTGAAGCAAAAAGTATGCAATGTAAACGCAATTTGCCACCTGCAATCATATAATGCGCTATACTATTTCAGTTGATTAAATTGCATACCGAAGAGAAAAAACAAATTAAACATTTGGTTGGAGCTGAGAAAAGGCTTCTAAGTATATAGAGTGTTTTCTATGGTTATTTAGAGCGACCCCCTTAAACAGCTGCCGTTGCTGCATCATCAAATAGAACACTTTTAAAATGGATGGCAAATATCTATTCCAGCTTATTCCCAGCATTAAAAGTTCTCTTTACTCCATCAAAGGATCCATGCTGTGCAACAGTCAGTGATAAATGAGTAAGATGTTTGCTCGTACGACTCGGATGTACAAAATTAAATGCGATAAAAAATCCGGACTGTGGTTTCCCGCATAAGATACCATCTTATTTTTTAATACATGTAGCATTGCATCTAGATTTTAAAAGCACCAGGTGTATATTTAAATGTGTATATCCATAAAGTGTAGATTTACTAGCCTTTTCGATTTTAGCGACTTATTTATATTGCCAGAAAATATTAGATAATGAAAATGAGTCAATATTGAAAGAATTCTCGAAATTTCGCTTAACGTTAAATAAGATAGCCAACACAGGTCACAATGACCTAGTCCAAAATTTTTAGTATCAAACCATTCCTATTCGCTCGTTTAAACATCTTGTTTTGTAACGGCTTATTCCGTTGAAGACTTCGTTTTTGTATTTGAATCACTTACAAATATATACTTTCGAAACTCTCAACAGTAATACATACTTTCCGTTAGAACAGATACAAAACGATACTTTGTCGAATTTTACCAGCTATAGGCAAGTCTTTCATCGCATCTTCTTTTCAAAAAAGCATGCAACCTCACCCCTAACGCGTATACAAACAGCCAACAAAAGCCATTGAAGTTTTCTGAATACATTGTTTAAAACAAAGGGTAACATTTTCCAAACAGAATGATGTACAAGTTCTTCAACTCAGCACCGAATTCCTTTGAAGAAGGGTGTGTCCTGGCAAAACAGTATACCAATTCTTTGTTGAAACGTCACAAGCGTGAAGCACGCCTACTATCTTACTGTCTCATGACGATTTCAAGGCTGCGATATTCATTTGCATTTTTGTTAAAGAAAGATAACAAATTTACATACTTACCCCATAAGGTAATGTAGTTGGTAGTCAACTTTTGTCACAGCCTTCAGATCTGTCTCCAACTGTCGTTGCACAGTGTGTTGCAAACATTCTATTCTACCTAACACTTTCAATATTTATTATGCAAGTACGAATGATATCACTAGGACCAACAACACAGCGTTAACAACGACGAACAGGTGGTCAGCGCCACCCCACACGATGCTAGTGCAGCACCAACTGTATCACTTATCACATACTTTCCGCCACAAGGTGATTCCACAGAGGCGTATCGTCTATTATCAGGACTCAACTTGAATTAAATTATGAACAGAAGCTTCCAACCTACATGCATATCCACTCAGGCTGAATTTTTCATCAAGGAGAAAGTGGAAAACTACTAAGCACCAAACTTCACCTATGCCACCGTGGGAATGTACGGCAATCCGAAAAAGGCTGAAATGAAACACCGGATCGCCAATTCGAGACCGCGAATCCACCCAATGCTAGTTCCGAATTCGAAAGGATACTAGTCGACGAACTCAAACTTCAACTTCTCAACATCACCACGTACCGAACGCGAAGAACTTCTGCTGCCGACTGACTATCCACGGAAAGCTCAAAACTCCTCAATAACAGGACCGTTACAATACGCTTGGATGCCATAACGTGACCTTGGCTACGTGAACACTGCGTAGTGGGTGGCATATTTGCGCAATCTCGCTTAACCGGCCGAGAGCACGGCCGACCACCAGACGAGATCTTCATTCGGTATGAATGGACCACAAATGACAGATTGTATACAAAACAGAATAGAGTGTTGCCGTTGCAGAGCCCAAGGAACTAGAGGAGATGGAAAGCTTGTCGCTACTTTCTAGTTGATACCGAAACAAAACGAATATACTACCTATGTATTTACGTATTCATTCATTTTTCAAAGAACTTTATCATGGGAAAGGAAAAGTTTGGTTGATTCCAATGAAAATTAAATGATGATTTCAATCATTTGAATTATCTTGATTCACTTCATTATTCTTAATGTGAAGAAAGCCGACTCGAGTAAAACTTATAAATTGATGCTGTACTAGCGCCCAGCGTGGGCCGTAATAAGTTTTCAGCCAATATATTTATGTCATCGAGGATTAGAAGACATTGCCATAGAAAAGTCCCATATGTGAATAGTGATTCGTTATTTAGAAGAGCCGAATTGGTGATATTTGCTCAAATTAGAAAGCTCTTTTGTTTACTGTTTTTTTTACATGCCCTCTAACAAGCTAATTACTTTTTGCGACCGAAATCGTGAATTAATTTCGATTATTGGAATGGAAAAAACTAAGCTGTAATTTTTCATCTGCTTATGTAAGTTTTTTACTCAAGCTATGGATATTGAGTAGACAGACGCCAGCAAATTCACACCAATTCATTATTCTGCCAATTCGAAGTTGCGAGTTTGTGTGGAAAAAATGTTGCGGTTTGTTCTGCCGTTAATGAGTTCTGCTCCCAAACTGCTTTAATCGTGAAAAAGGGTAAAACTGCCTATAGGTGCTGCAAATGTGAAGCACTAGACGTTAAAATGTTAGCACTAGAAGTGAAAAAATTATGATAAAATTTTTTCTACATAAGGGGTGTTTTTTTGTTCCCCCTATCTATAACAGAACAATGCTATCCAACTGCAGACGCATTGAGAACAGGAGCTGTTGTTTCCGATGTGTCTGCATGTAAAGAGTGTTATTCATAAAATCTTAGTCTAAGTACAGAATGACGTTCAATTCAGTTTAATGTAATCAATAGACCCGTACATTTCACATACATACATAGCAGTTAGTTTTTTAGAGTTTTAACCCTAGAATGGTACCCATAAGTAATTTTTACTCACATGCTGTATATATTTCGTCGCGCATCAGCCAGTTGGCCACTCTGACTGCCATGTGGCTAGAAGCTATATAATCTTTTCATGTTAAATGATAAAATAAAAAATGTACATAATACTATTGTTGCCTTCTTTTTAGCAAAAACATGTACCTAAAATCATCCAAAAATTTACCGTACCATTCTAGGGTTAAACTTAACCTAGCTGATTTGATCATTAACGTAACTTGCTCATTGAGTGCAAATAAACATTTGATTTAACATTAACATTAGCTGCGGTTTTCGCGCCAAGAGTAAAGTAGGATAGCGGTAATGTATATGAAAGAACAACAAAATCCGAAGTATGAGTTTTTTTATGACAACTGGAGCTCTATCTCTGCTCTTTTTGAAATGTACGATTTGAGTTTTCGGTTAATCATATCCATTGAAAAATTGGCTGCAGTGGCAAACTACATAATGTTTCCCATCAACCTGACTGCCAGGAAAACTCAAATCGGATGAATATGACTAAAAAGACAATGCGTTCAACTAACTTTTCATCCTTTGAGTCGAAATATGTATTTAAAAATAAAATCAGCTTGATTTGAATTTTGTGGTTTTCAAATCAATATTTGATGTATGAAATTTGAAGTTTAAAATGACAAATGACTAATACACACTGCTGCCAGCCTTTTAGGAAAAAATGAACTTGTATACTACGCCAGATCGTTTTTTTTTTTACAAGCTCTACTCTAGATACGAAGAAACTCTAGCACACACAAATCACTAGAAACACTTATATTTGAAGAGAAGTAGAGGAATCGCACAGATTTCGAGTGCATACACATGTGCTCTTTATTACAGCAAACCTGTATCGAAGGTTGATTTACCACTTTGATCTGAATTATGCATTGAAACTCATAGAGTGGAAAAGCTTTCAGGGCTGCCACTTGCATGAATTACAAAATTTAGGATGTTTAAACACTTGTTAGATATTGCTGGCTGTCACAAGGTCTCACATAAACTTTTTGATCCACAGTGATGTCAGATAAGAGAACATAGAGATAAAAAGGTTCAGTCTAAGTGGCTATCGAAGGCCACAGACCTTGTTGCGAACCAAAGGATGTCCTTCAGCCTTTGCTTCATCATGTACAGGAGATCCGACAACCAGTCAAAACAGAGAAGCAGCGCTGCTTGCCGACATAGCGCTGTCTGGTTTTCTCCAATGCCGGGCAGTGACACAAGAGATGTTCGAATGTTTCTGAGATTCCCGCCTCTTGATACTTCCTACAGGTCTGATACTTCCTACAGGTCTGATACTTCCGACGTCTACAGTTTCATTATATGTGTTGCTACAAGACAGTGGCCAGCAATTATGCCAACCAGCCACTTGCTGTCAGTCCACGTTAATTCGAGCAAGTATTTAGTAGCTGCGAAATTGTGTGACCACCACATGATTTTGATTACTCTGCAGGTCTGAGTTAATTGCCATATGCGTATCGCAACTTGCATCATATTGGAGAAATTGGATGTTTTCTAATTCTAACTGGGGAAGACTAGCCCCATGCTTGGCTAATGCATCCGCTCTTTCATTTCCATCAACGCACTTGCGACCAGGAACCCGGAAAATTCGGACTCTTCTGTTGTTGCCTAACCTGTTCAGGGCCTGAATGCAGCCGAGCACGCACTTCGTTTTATGTCTGTGAGACAACGCTGCTCTAATGGCCGCTTTACTGTCTATGAAGATGTCGATCCCTTCAAATGTAGTATCTTTGGCTTGTGTATTCCGCGGCTTTATGTATCGCAAAAATCTTCGCCGTGAAAATACTACAGTGATAAGGAAGCCTGAAAGCTGCTTCTACATCGCGGTCTACAAATTATGGTACTAATCCTGCAGCGGTTTAAGAACCATCAGTGTTCCATTCCTGACCATTTCCTATGGTCGCTTGATATCTTCGTTCAAAGCAAAGAGTGGGGACCAAGTAGTCAGTGCTTCCCGCACACCCCCGCTCAATAGTGATGTGACCAAAGAATTTTGACTCGAAGTGACTTATTTCTCTTACCCTGACAGCAGCTGTTGTGGCAGTGCCTCTTTAAAGGTTGGTAACTCTACTCGCTAAGGTGCAAGTCCAAAGCAGCGATCTATTAGCCGCGGGTTCGAGACCCGCCGTATGCTCATAGTTGTATTTGTTCATCTTATAGGATTCTGTGAGTAACAAGATACCAAATTCCTTGGCACGTCTTTTGATGCAGCCTATTTATTACACGGAATAGTATTTTATCATAGTGTAAGGTGAAGCAAAGTTTCTCGTCCAAGATAACAACGAGGTTAACAATGCTATCAACTCGAGCTAACAAGTTATTGCCTAGGAAAGACGTGGAGTGTGTGATCGTGCAATTTCAGGAAAAACTTATTTGGTGTTGAGTGTATTCTCTTATCCCACATACCTTCAAGAGCACTAAGCCAACCACCACCTCATGGCTTGGTTACAAATGTCAAGAAGCCATTCTCATTAAGGAGGTGGCATTCTGAACTTACAAGCTATCTCCGTCTGAGGAATCAAAACAATTTTGGAAACCTGCTCGCAATACTTGTGAATCTACTATCAGAAAAGTTAAATTGCAGTTTGACCAAAATATTAAACAGAAGTTCCTTGCAAGACAGAAAGGAAGCAAAAGTTTCTGGTCGCTGGTTAAAAGGACCAAGAAAAACTTCTCCAGTTCTTCCGTGCCACCTTTCCTTCATGGTGGTAGCTTATTTACTGAGTTACTTGATAAAGCTAACCTCTTTGCTGAGACCTCCTAGCCCTCTAATGTGCGCTTTCAAACAAGGACCTCTATTGTTCCGAACAAGAGAAGTATTGAAAATACTCGCCAAGCTTGATGTTTCCAAATCTGCCGGACCTGATCGTATTTCGCCCTTTGTACTAAATTGCTGCGCCTCCGCCTTAGCTAAACCTCTGCTCAAACTGTGCAAGTGAAGTGCGGGACCAGCAACAAATCCTCCATTTTGAGATTCGCACAGATGTGTTGGGGGTTCGTGCAAGAACTCATCTTCGGCACTGTCACGATGCGAAAAATAGTATTGGTGTGTTAGCTTTGTTCCGAGTTGGAATCTTTCTTGGAATTTCGAGGTGGCGAGAAGACTCCGTCTAATAACACTAACGAAATAACTCGTTAAACAATTTCCCTGCAAAAGTTCGTTATTCTAACTGTAAATTTTGAAATTTGACAAATTTTGAAACTTAATATTTTTTTCTGTTTAACATGATCGAATCGTAATATCGTCGAACAATTAAGTCAATATGTTGCCAAAAGATATCAACCTGCTTTCGTAGTAGTGATACCGACGAAATTGGAAGTAGGCAATTGTAATTTTTGACGCATTCTGTGGCACTTTCCATTGGTTCAAAGTAAACGCCCAACGATAACACTGTGAAAAAATGCCAAATTTGGGCTAAACTCGACTACGTGTTCCCCATAGCCGATAGATGTCTGGCTGGTTTGTTTGTATTTTTGTGACTATGTATTATTTTTTGGGAGTGTTTTTTGTTTGTATATTTGTTGGTTTTTCTCTAATGTGCTGTCTTATCGTGTATTTTTTGTTGGTTTTTCTGCGCTTTACTTCAATTTTTGGCGCCTGCTCGTTTTGACCTTTGATTAGAATTTTCCAGCTGGGGATCGTCAAGTCGAGTTTTATCACGAATTCGTGGCAACAGATTAAAATAAGCAGCAAGGTTCGTGGCTATTTTTTGCCTATCCGATATCGTTTAAGCAGAATCAGCATTGAGATTGAATAAAAGACACCATCGAATCCAGAATATTCATATTTTTTATGATATATGAGTGATGCTTTTTGACGCATTTTATAAGTTTTGTTTCAAGCCGTTTATACAAAGATATATTGGACAACCAGTTTTTTATACATATTTCAATATTCAGAGGACGTTTTCCCTCAAGAGCTTTCTAAGGTTTCAGAGTTTCTGAACACCAACTCTGAAAAGAAAGTTAACAGAAATTATCATGAACTTTAAGGACACCGGCACGTTTACTACATTAAAATTATAGTCGCTGTTGATTTTTTTTTTCATTTTAAAAATTCTAAATTAAATTTATTGCTTCTTTCGCAAAACCGCATCTATGGATTGAACAGCATTCAATGGAAAACCACCAAAACGAAAGTGGAAAAGTATAACACAGAGCTGCATGACACCATTTGAAGGCAAACAATGTGAATCATTTCTCTGGTAATGTATTCGAGAAGAGAAATAACTGTCACATCAATGACTTGTTGTTTGTTCGTTTCTCTGAAAGTGGCAAAACAAAATGTAAGCAATCTAATGGGAAAAATGATCCTAAAGCATAAAATTTGATTTGTTTCTTTTTCAAACCAAGCGCCAGCACGAGCCCAAGCTATTTTATTATTCATCGTAAAACGTTCTGCTTCAAGTACCTAGTAAAATATACAGCTTTAAATAATGCAAAGCAAACTTTCGGACTATTTCAGTTTTTGCCCATCTGGACGCAAGAAATTCATCTTCATCCTTCCCTGGGCTTCAGTAAAGAAAATAAATCAGAAAATTACCCTGGAGTTATGGCTATGTTTTGAATGTTGGATTCTATTTCGTACAGAAATTGATGATATCCTACAGCTCGAATTTCTCGAATATACAATAGATAGCTACTGCAGTTGTTTGACTGAGAAGGCAATTATTATTTGCATCAGGATTAAGGCTGGTTTTTCTTGTTGGAGACAATATTTTTTCAGCTGTCCTTGAATTGAAAACAATTATGCAACAATCTCGAATGCGGGTTCCTTTAGCAATAAATTTACAAAGTTCGCTTATTGAATAGGGAAATCATCTACGTGATTTTTTTTGTGCATTCCCTTGCGAAATAAAATTATTGCCTGTCAAAGGTAGCTGTTTTTTTATGTTCACAGCGGTAATTAGACTGAAATATGCTATGAAGGTTGACGAAATGTAACTCAATCTATTGTTAGAATGTATATCTATTTAATCTTATTCTCAGCGAAAATATTTGTAAAAGTGGCTTAAGTCATTAACACTGATGAAAAGGAGCATAAGTCCACCACGAGTGGGTCAAAGTACTCTGCCAAAGCTATTTAATAATTTTTAGTTTTAATATGCCATTAAATTTCAAAATCAGTACTTCTGGAAGGAGATACATACTAGCTTGTTCTAGCAAAATGACTGAAGACAGAAGAAAATACGGAAAAGGCGGGCTTCATAAATGGCCCAAATTCTAGTAAGATAGCAACGCAAAGCAGTAAAAGATTATGATGAATGTGAAACTTGTGGATAAATACATCGCTGCCGCAAATCAAAATGGCGGCTAACATATTAACAGATTTATAGGCTGACTAAGACGGTTTACATCGGCCAATATTATCGGCAAATAATAACCAATGGTAAATTGTAAACATAAACTAACTGTCAAACGATATATCCGAAAAAAATTAATAGAAAAGAGAAATTGGCGCGTAAGTCCAACAAGTCTAAAAGTGCAATTCAAGGCCAAGTCTTACATTCAAATTTTTGCTGTGAATTATTTATTATTTTTAAAAATGTTATAGCTTATTCTCCTCTAGTCATAAATGTCAGGACACCATCTGCTTCCTTTGGTAAACCACACTATCCTCATTAGTTTAACCAGGCATACAGCAGTCAAATTTAAAAGAAAGGGCTCACCAAGTGCCGTGACTCCCCTCCTTGCCAAAGCCAGGCACTAACACAAGAGACGGAGAACGCATTCCTCTCAACTGCAACAAAAATCGTTGAGCCCTACATCCAACCGTAGCGAATGTGGTCCAATGAGGCAGTGGTCCATGAAAATATCCACAGTGCAACCCAAAGCACCACGGGTTAGCCTAATAGCAGCCTGGTGCGTTACGTGTTCGTGAATATCCAGGACTGTCTTGTTATCGCACAGGATGATTCATAGGCTCAGGACTTCCTAGCGTCCTCGATGTTTTTTCTTGCCTGATGGTTGATTTGAACTATGATATCGGTATTCCTTTGGAGACCTTTTTGATACCTTGTGTTGCAAGATAGCAAGCTTGACCAGTTCATCGAACTCTCCGTTGGCCTGAAATCCCCTTGTGTGAAGGTACCCAAATAAATTGTATGACCGAATATCTTGACATATCTCCAAGCACGTCATTCAGCGACAAACTGGACACTGTACAAAGACCAGTTACAGTCTTAATAGCCGCTTGCTTATCTATGAAAAAGCCAATACTCACCCACCCAAAAGCCAGTTGATCGCCTAGAAAATAACCGCAACCCCAGAAAGACACTGCAATGTTCTTTTAGACGGGGGGACAGTTTTAATTACAATAAATCCGAGTACACACCACTCCCGACTTTAATGTTGACCTTTGAGCAATCGGTGTACACATAAACAAGTGTACACATTTATAATGAAGAGGGCCTTCAGCAATTATAGACAGGATTGACAATTTTCACAGCCTACAAGTCTGCCGTAAGGGAATCTGGGTTAAAGAGCCGGATGATATGAATGATCCGAATGGAAATAAGGTATCCATGCCCTGCACAATGGCCATTTGGGAATTTCATCTTTAAG
Source organism: Nemotelus nigrinus (assembly GCA_947369275.1). Classification (NCBI taxonomy): domain Eukaryota; kingdom Metazoa; phylum Arthropoda; class Insecta; order Diptera; family Stratiomyidae; genus Nemotelus; species Nemotelus nigrinus. Next base: position 191,929,738 of record OX376373.1, read on the forward strand.
CATCACTCTTAACTTGGCGCGTTACCAGAGTTCCCGCAGCTCAAAGATTGTCCGTTCATAGAAATCAGCTGAGCGTTGGTCCACACACGCAACCAGTCTAATACTATTATAATAGCCTACATTGCTCACCGTTGGTGGATGAGTAGAGCCTGTCTTTTTGCAGCTTGCAATAAACGCCGAACATAGCCTGCCTTATCTTAAGCCAGTTTTCCAAGGAGATGATTTCGTCTCTCTTGTTGGCACCAATAACAGCCTAGATAAGGTACTCTTTGGACATTTTACTAAAAGCTGAGTTCACCCTGGACCAGTTGCCACAGGCTTCTGTTTTTTTTGCAATCTTACCTTCCTTGATTCTTTTACTCAACTGAATCTGTAGAGCTTACAACAACCGAGTGTGCCCCAATTAGTAGAACGTTAATAAAATAGAGCTCAGAACTTTGAACGCTGCCCTTTTTAGTCCCGTAAGCTCCAAAGAAAATAGTAGAAGAGCATTTGGTGCCTGATGAGAGAGCGGCATCGGATGTAGCACTTGTTGAGGGTTAGCTCATCGCCATAACCTTCTCGTCACACTGGCCACAATTAGCCTTCTGGGCTTTCCTCGCACCAGACTTGGTGACCTAAGATAACAAACTTGGTGCCCAGGATAACTTAAGCCAGGAGTTGAGGATATGCTGGGAGCCACTGGATCTGATTCATTCGTCACATCTCCACAGCCTCCAGCAGATTTCGCAATAGTCCACGGAGCTGGCTTATTAGCCCTAACTCCACCTCCTGGGGCTTTCGCTACTTTTTAGCCGCCCCTACACATTCGAGGGTAGTTTTGATTTAATGTTAGGTTTGTTCCTAACGAGATTTAATTTGGAACTATTTTCCGTGCAAAAGGGTCAACACTCAAAGCCACTATCTTAGTCCGGATGTGTAGTTACCTTAATGACCACATGGTTATCTATGCAACTAGGGAGGCTATGCGAGCGTTGGTACAAACCTTTATCGCGACAAGTGCTCATAACCAAATCAGTGCTAGTCAGGAGTCCGGTTTAATGCCGACGCGACTGATAACGTATTCTGAGGCCCGCCAAGATTTTAACGAGATGGTCGTATTAGCCCGGATCCGTTCACGAAGTGGATTTCACTCCATTGTTTCTGCACCTGAAGACGACAAGGCCCGCAATGCTACAACCACCAGCCCAAGCGCAACAAACAAAATCATGAGTCTATAGAAGTCGGAAGGTGAAAACAGTCCTGGAAGCGTCTAGATCAAATAGCGTTACCCAGTATCCACCACGAGGAGGCGATCTAGTTGACATCTTCGAGCAAGTTTAGGGGGAAAAAAAATAAACTTAAACTATCAACTGCATCTATGAAACAACTATAAACCGAAAAATAAAGGGAATCATTTTTTTTAAATGTTTAAGTGAAAATATTTGAAACTAAAGCAATTATATTCATACAATTTAACATAGAAAATTGTTGGTAAAAAGTTATCGAAATAATGCATATCTTTTAAATTTTTTTTATCTCGTTCAAATTACATGCTCGCTTTATTTCCTGTGGTAAAATATTGTATATTTTTATGCCTGTGTACAAATAATGATCCTGCCCTATTTGCGTATGTCCACGTGATAGTACCTTCCAATGAGTGAAAAAAACCATTATTACACACCAGGTTTTGTGTGAACTTAGCTCTTAGTAGGCACCTGAGCCAAATCAGAGGCAAAGTGATTCGTAGAATTAAAAAATATTAGGTGATCAAATTTTCATATAAATTTGATACTCTTTGTAACTTTATATTTTCATACCAAACCGAAAATCAAACTATGTTATGGCAGTTGGTATTGGGACGGTTGAGCCTGGGAAAATTCTGATGACCGTGGGAACTTTTTCGGATGACCTTGAGCTGACCTTCAAACCGGTTTTGCTGACATATGACGTCATAGGGAATTCCCATTTTGATTTATCGTTATGTTAAAAGAGGTCAATAACCTTTGATAATTAGAGCCTGGGTAAAATGTTGATAAGTTTGGGAACTTTCGGGGATTCTTTCGTCTCAAGCTCGTGATGTCGCTATAAATCTCTACTGGTATACTGATGACGTCACGGGGACTCCAAATTCCTATTTTGGTAAGGGGGACACGATATGCTAATTTTTCGAATTTAACCTATCAGGCATTCATGAAGCAGTAGAACAAAACGCATACAAACTATACTTGCCTTATCCACTAGCAATATGTGGAATATGAGTATACATATAGATAAGTAGACATATCACTTACTCATCGACGATCATGCATTAAAAACATATAAGGCATGTATAATGAGGCGAAACGATCTGAATGCTATTAATATACATATGAAAGGACGTAGAAATTTACACGTGCGAGTTGTTTGAGTTTGAAATACCGGTTACTTTACTCAAGTCTCTAGAGGAAATTTCGAATTTAATCTACCAGGAGCTCATGAAGCAGTAGATGCATATGAAACGCATGCAAACTATACCTGCCTTATCCAATAGTAATATGCGGAATATGAGAATATGTCACTATGATTAATTTTACTTCGTAAAAGTTTCTAGAATCTATTCGAATATATTCTTTGAGACCGCTCAGTTATTATACTTCACCTCACTTTTCCAGAAATCAGATATGTATATGTATTTCTTGATTTTTATTCGTATAGCGTTGAATCAAAGAACCCAGCTACCGCGATGCCCCAGTTCAATTTAATTAAAAATATTAAAATTTCCCCCATAACAAAATCATGTTTGAAACTCGAGTTCCTTATATGACAAAATAAAACTGCTTTTAAACAGCTCACTTCAATAAGCTCAATTCAATAATTTACATAAATGCCAATTTAAATTTTCCGTTATTGATTTGATACGTTTGACACTAATTGGCGAAAAATTCACGTGGCGCTTGGATGACACTCAACTGTGACTGGCTCAATCAGTGCAAAATAATTCATTCCGAAAAGAATGACTTGACAGAAAATATTTGTTGAAAACAAAATATTGAAAACACTTAGCCTAGATAAGTTTAACCAACGTAACTGTATTTGAAGCTGTAAAGAATGTCATGTACCACTTTAATCTGATGACTACATAGAAATTCATCGGGTAAGAATGTTTCCAGGGCTTTTATTCGCATGAATCTCAAAATTTGAGAGAGTAAAATACTTGGGGCTTAGATACTTATCATATGATAATTTGATCGCTGCATCTCCTACTACAAAAAACTGGCCACACTTTACCAACACTGCAACTAAAAGTCTACTGCCTTGCTAAGCATAAACGCACTATCTGCATTTTTCTTATTTTTAAGTTAACACCGTATTCAAAAACCACATACAGTGGTACCTCGACATACGAGTGCCTTGACATACGAGTGTTTTGAAAGCGAGTGAAATTTTGCTTTGAGATGCGAGCAAGATTTGAGATACGAGGAAGCACTCACAACAGCACTGCACACGATGAGTTGTAAGTCGATTAGTGGATCTTGTCGGTGAGTTTCAAAGGAAGGTGCGAAATCCGCCGTTGCATTTGGATGCCAAATGTTTTCGCACATTTTAGAACAAAAGATCGTGGGAAGTTTCCCGAGTAGTATGTAAGTAGTAAGTAAATATTTTGTTTATAAATATAGGTCGCTATTACGATATTTAGGTCAGTTAAAAGCTACAGCTGTGAAATAAACGTTTAACACGCAAAGAGAGTTTTAATACAAAGTGAAAATTGTGCGAGACAACGACCGTCGAGTTTGTATGTGGTGCGCGTTTTACAAACAAACGAAAACGTTATAATATTTATTTCTATAACAATGGTGCCGAAGAAGAAAATGATGTCGATGGAACTAAAGTGTGAAATCATCGAAAAAAGTGAGCAAGGTGTGCGAGTGATTGTTTTGGCGAGGATGTACGGGCGTAGCACATCAACAATATCTACTGTGCTTAAACAGAAGGAGACGATAAAGGGTTTAGCGCCAGCTTAGGGTGTCAAAATCATTTCTAAATCAAGCCTCTGCTAGTATACCATTCGGAAAATCCCAGAGCCTTTAAGGCACATAAGATTGTAAAAGAAATTCTGCAAGTTATGTGGAAGACAAATCCTAAGGCGTGGGTCACCAGGAAATTATATGTGGAATGGAAAAATTTGGTGTTTGGCCCTTCGGTTAAAAAATACCTACTCGAAAACAACCCACCCATGCAAGCCCTTCTCGCCCTCGACAATGCCCCTGCTCACCCACCAAATCTCGAAGATGATTTACTCGAAGAGTTCACATTTATAAAGGTTCTCTACCTGGCACCCAACACCACTCCTATCCTGCAGCCCATGGATCAGCAGGTGATTTCTAATTTTAAGAAGTTAAACACCAAGCACACTTTTCGGCGCTGCTTTGAGGTGACGGAGAACACAAACCTTTCCCTTCGAGAGTTCTGGAAGAACCACTTTGACATCGTGATATGCCTTAAAATTATTGATCAGGCATGGCAGGGTGTTACAACGAGGACCTTAACCTCTGCATGAAAGAAGCTGTGGCCTGAAGCTGTAGCTGAAAGAGCCTTCCAAGGGTTGGAAGCTGAAGTGTCAGTGGTTGAGGAGATTATTTCTCTGGAAAAATCCATGGGTCTGGAGGTAGATGAGAGTGATGTGAACGAACTCGTCGAGGAACAGTCTCATGAGCTTACAACTGAAGAGTTACACGATCTTCATTCGCAGCAGCATACGGTGGTTCAAAGTTTTGAAGAGGAGCTAGAAATGGAGGAGGTTATCGCTACAAAAGACATTAAGGAGATCTTGGGAATGTGGGAGAAAGTTGTAGAGTTCGTGGACAAAAATCACCCCGAAAAAGTTGCAACTGGTCGTGCATCGGAGCTGTTCAACGAAACTTGCCTAACGCATTTCCGCAATATCCTGAAAGGGAGGAAGAAACAAACCACTTTGGACAGTTTTTTTAAACGATCTGCTGGTGAAAATACGCAAAGATTGACGAAAAAAGCGAAGACCAGGGAAAATTAAGCGTTTCTACGAGCACTTCACGTTGATTTTTAATGATTTTTTTTAGTGAATTATTAATTATGTTTTTATAGAATATGTATTTGTTGTTTATGAATAAATGTTTCTTTTTGTAAATACATTTTTCTTATTCAGAAACCTTTACAAAAAAACTGAGGTGGTTTTTTGAGAGCTGGAACGGATTAATGGCATTTCAATTAATTTCAATGGGGAAAATTGCTTTGAGATACGAGCAATTTGACATACGAGCAAGGTTACGGAACGAATTAAACTCGTATGTCGAGGTACCACTGTACTCTACTTTCAACATTCTACAAAATTTGAAAATCCTGTCTTTTGTGGAAGTATGTTAAAGTCAATATTGAAAAATGCAATCTGCGTATATCTCCAGTATAATCAAAACACAAACCATTGAACATCTCGAAAGTACTATACATATCTAGATTTAAAGAATTAGAAGTAAGACTGTAATTTAACCCTGAGACTTTAAACTATCCTTAAATGTTTAAAGTGGCCAATGCCAGAATAATCCAAGCTCGCCAACACACTGAGCATCAGCGTTAGCATACAAAATAAAAGATTGCGGTAGAAAAATGAATAAAAATGAAAATGATAATAGCCAGCAGGCCACAATAGTATAGTGGCAAGATTTAAAACTTATATTGTTAATTGAACTTTAAGTTGAGGCCAAAATATGCAACTGAAATAAAGTACAAATCTTTTCAATTGAATTGCATTCCCATTACCTCAAAACGAATTTCAATATTTATTAGCAGAGTCATAAATACTGAAAATATTACACATTTGTTACGTTAATGTACACATTAATAATGATTATCTATACCCATACGCAACATGTATTGCAAATTTCAATATTTGTTTCAAATGAACGGCTTTTTAAAAACACTGTAATTCATGTTCCAACATAGCTAAATTACTCCTTCGATATAAGGACACATTCCAAATTTAACAGCGGATATAGTAGAAAAATGTGCAGGTACATCTCCAATATATGAATGCTATACATTCATAACTTGCTTTAACAAGCACAAATAAGCAGGCAAGAAAATGATTACACGTCTTACTTGTAGATGTATGTGATTGGAGAATTCCACTGATAGCTATCGTATCCACATAAGTGTCATTGATTGTCAATCATTGGGACGCTCTCTACCATAGACACAATAAAAAGTATGCTTCATGGAGGCGGTGTGGAAAAATTACACCTGAGATCCATGTATGATGTATGTAAACATATTTCTCTTTTATGGTAAGCAAATATGATTCATGAAAATGTGTCAGACATGCCTACGTTCTTCACATATGTACGTGAATGAATGAATGTTGGCGATGAAACGTAAGTAAATTGATAGTCCCAGACGTATCGAGATTGATGAAAAGCAGTTTATAAATCATATGCTCCAACAATTAGATAATTCATCGTAAAACTGCTACATTACTAGGGCGTTTGATAAGTCCGTGGAAAAATGAACAAGAAATTGTTTTTTTTTTTTTATTTTGCAAAAATTGATTTTATTTCTCATTATAATTTCCTTTTACCTCGATAGCGGTTTTTTCACCTTTCTATGCATTTCTTATTTAACGAGATTTAACGAGACTTCCAAAATAACATCAGTTTCCGACTCATCTTCTTGATTTGATTCAGAACGCCTATCACCCAGTTCTTTTTTAGGATTGGGAAGAAACAGTAATCACTGGGAGCCATATCTGAAGAAAAGGCTGGATGCATAGGCAATTCAACGCCCAATTTACCCTTTTTTGTCATTGCAACGAGTGATGTATGAGATGATGCCTTGCTGTAATGAAAAATAGTTTTTTTCTTCTTCAAAGGCGGTCGTTTTTTCTTGATTTCGTATAATTTGGATGTATAATTTTAAGTCAGTTGATATTTCAACCTTCAAATCATCGACTCTCCTGTAAATTTTTCGTTTTTTAGGAAAAAAGCAACTCATATATAAATCTTATGCTTGGTTTACACAACCAAAGCAAAACTTTTGAAATTTCACATCGAACAAGAACGGTAGCCCTCTTCCGCTTTACCCATATTTCAAGCATCAGAAACATCTATTCACGGGAGCTCACGACCCAATAATCAGATACATCTGAAATTCACAAAATGTATTGGCTTTAATTGGGACCAGAACCAGGACCAGGAAGGACCATAAAGCGATTTTGGAATGTGGGCAACTCTATGCCAGTGGTGCCATCTTGAAAAATCACAGAGAAAAAAAAACTGCTTTTTGCCCTATGAATTCTGTCTGATTCTGTCATCAGATATTAATGAAATTGAAGCATTAGCTGAACCTTACACTAAGCCACGTTTGGCAGAAATTCAATTGAAAAATTAGTTTGGAACTGCCAGCTACAGTAATTTTTGTTTCTTAAATTTTGAAAATTCAGTCAGGAAAATAAAGCTTTTTGTCCTATAACTTCCTCTACAGCCATGAAATCAAAACAAAACTCATATGGTAAACGGAAATTATTGAAGAAAATATTTTAATTCTATTTGGTTGAAAAACCATGATAGGGTTGCCAGCTATGGTTGTTTTTGTAATTTTTTTGCCATACCTTTAATAAGCGATTCTATCATAAAATTTTCAAATGGTAATGATCTTGTAGTGGCCGTTAACCACAAAAATTAAGATTTCGAAAATTTGAACATTTTTACGTGTGGTAACCTTAAATTTCTTTGCACCCCTGGCTTTGATGCTAGCGAAGAGTTGTCAGTATCAATAAATGCTTATATTTAGTATTCATATCGCGAACATTTACAATATAATTATAAATTACCAATGTTAAAATTTTCTAAGTTCTGGAAATTTTTTCAATACCAATTATCTTTTTTATCCCTGTAACTTTCGATGAAGTCATCGGATAAAAACTTGTTGCTTGATTTTGAAGTGAGGCAGTAGTGGGAGACTTAAAGTTGCAGTGCGAGAAAAGTGTTGCAAGCAATGAGCATTTTCCTATTTATGTTATAGGAGATGCTGATTTTAAAGTTTTGTAAGATAAACAACCGATATATTCAACCAATAAATGTTTCAAAATTCATGCAATTGGTAATCCTGAAAACATTTCCACCTTATGAGTTTAAATGCATTGTTAAGATCAAAGCGGTATATTGCCCTCGGAACAGGTTGGTGCACGTGTGGCAAAATATACCCTCAAAATTTGCGCGATTCCTCTACTGTTTATCGAACCTTAGTATTTCTAGCAGCTCTGATGCGTTAGAGTTTTTTTCAAAATAAAGTTCTCTTCAACACAATCTATTGCGTTATTTTTAAATAGAAAATTAACAAATCTTTCTTGTGCCTCAACAGGTGACGTTAGTACTTTTATGTAATGAATATCTCGCTTATTAATTTTTGAAAGAATAAACGCGTAGTTGCATGCATTGTAAATGATTGTTTATGCCGTACTATAAAGTTCCAGGCTTCCCGGTTTCGCATCACAGTTTATCTAAATTCATCACAAAATTAATTTGATTTATTTTTCTGGACGCCTGCAAAAGAAAAACAGCTTGAATCCATCCATCAGATATTCGTGTGGTGAAACAAATATTTAAAATAGATTATCGTGCAACACCTAAGGAGCGGAATTCTATTATATTTTGACCGCAAAAAAATAATTTTCATGTGACGTCAAAAATATATTCGTTATAGACATGTATTCAGCTAATTTTTTGAGAAAAATAAGTTTCAATCGATTCGACCCATCGCTGAGTAAAAGCCCCGTAAATTATCAAAAGTCATTTTCGCGAGCACCTGAGGCAGTATTCCATGCATTATTTATAAGCTCGTTGCCCAGCCGCCTGATTGCTCCAGTACAGACTGCGAATCTTCCCTGCACAACAGTTTTCTTTTCTCGATTCGAAACAACAGCAAAGATGTGATTGATTATGTGTTTTTACATCAACTACTCCGACCATAATTGATGACTCTCTCCTTGGATTTGATCGAGTATTTAATGTTGACTTTTCACCTTTTACTCATGCAGATAACGTTTCCATGCGTTTTGAGAAATGTTGTTTGATGATGTTCTGAATTACCCTTAAATGATTAATATGAAGCAAAAACCCAAAATTAATTAATCCCTGAAACAATATACACTTTGTATTCCAATTTTTTCTCGGGTGAGATGAAATTCGTACTGCATTATCAAAGAATTTGTATTAAAATTCGCTAGCATTTGTGAATCATATCCAGTATTCAATGATGGGCCCCGTTTTCTACGATCGCTGGATATGTACAGTGGACATTTCTACGAATAAATTGTATTGTGTTTAATTTTTAACTAAGAAACATTTATTTGAAGGTCACATTTTAGATGTGAAATAAAATCCACTAATTTTAAGTCCTTTGTTGGTATGCTTGTGTCAATAAAATGATTTGGTTTTCGCATTGTGTTTGATAAATGATATTCCCACATTATCAAAGTGAATAGCTCTTTTTAATATCCTTATAATAAAATTCTTTTATTTTAGTCGTGTAAAGTGCAATATTTTTACAAAAAACCAATATGGCAGTAGCAAGCCATCATGCGGCAGAATCGCAAAGCTACTAACTAATGCCTCAAGTGCTTTACTTTCAACGCCAAAATTTAAAAATTAGAGCGATTAAAAACAAATTCATTTTATCTTATGTAAAGAATTTTAATTTAATATAGAATGTCGCTTCTTAATGGAAATGCAACAAAGGAAATTGAACAGATTTTGTGGCTTGTGTTTGACATCGTTTTCCAAAACGCAATTTCCGTAGATACGAAATTTTGTATACATATACATTTTTAGATTATTTGTAGACATCTAACTCCATTAGTTCTCAAAAAGCTCCGTGCAAGATCTAAGCTCATTTTTCATATACACTCATTCATCTTTTTTCGTTTTAAAATCTTTTTTCATTTCTGTATTTCTTAATTTTTTCGTCAGACACGAAAATGTTAAATTTAATTTTGCACGCAAAGTTTTCTTCAATAAAATCAGTCGACTGTCGAAAGTAACCTGGGATGTGTTCAAAATCCTTGCTATAGCTGCTAATTTAGCTGCTCTGGCTGTTCAATGCACAACTTTTGATTCTTTGGATTTACAAATTGTTTTATCCTGGCAATTGTGCCTGATATTCATGCTTTTAAGAACTAGTCCTCTACCTTTAGATATTTCTTGCCTGCTGCACATAGCTTTTCACTGCATTTTATCTGAAACCCAGTATCTTAATCTTCCTCCTCGCATCTAGAACTTTGGCATAAGTCTTTGTAAGGACCGCCCATCGGCATTCAACGTCAATATCAAAAGACCCACAAGAAAATCTTGTGTCTTCGTACAGAGTTTTGGTTCATATATATAGGAAGTAAATTCGGTATTCAACCAAAGTAATATATGGGTACCCCAGCCTGGAACAGGGTTTCCATAACAAATTCTTAAAGGCTTTGTATTTGCAACTTGAACTTTCGACCCAGAAATCCTAACTCTATCGAAAAATACCTTATTTTAGAAAACGTCTCTTTTGTACCTTTTTTTACCTTAATGCCGATGCAATTTGGTCGAAAATGCTCCATATTGTATGGTAATGACAAAAAAAAACTCTTACTGAAAATTTTAGCGATCAACTGTTTAATTTTCCTGACCTTGAGATAATAAATTATAAGGTATTTTTTTCTTTTCGATCAATAGCAGGTTAGGGTAAGCAGCATTGAAAACAACAGCTGAGGCAGGATTGTTGTTGTTTTTAATGCTGCCTACTCTAACCTGCTATTGATCGATACGCAAAAAATGCACCTATATTACGTTCGCCCTGAGGCTAAGTCACGCGATTTCGAATCTACCTGGTTTACCATACACTTGTCTTGGCTTTTGACAGTCGAAAGCAACCTGGGATGTGTTCAAAATCCTTGCTATAGCTGCTAATTTAGCTGCTTTAGCTGTTCAATGACACGAAATAGCTGCTTTCTGATGCATTTGACAGTCGAACTGTGCAAAGTTCCAGAATAGCATATATAGTAGAAGTATGAAAATTAAAATTGAAATTAGGGCTATATAAACTATACAGGACTTTAAAGACTTCAACTCGAGTTTTAAGTGGGCTTTAACACAGCGCAACTCATTTCGAGATTTTAAAAGTTGCGTGTAAAGCGCAGAAGGCCGGGTATGCTGATTGATATCATGATATCATGAAATCTACAACTTTCGCTTATCCTATATTTTACAGATATGCATGGCGTCAAAAGTTGTCAATAATATTTTATGTAAATTTTACTCGTTTGTGCTGCTGTATGCTGACAACTCAGAAATTTCATACAATTTCCAAAGTGCAATGCAAATATTGAGCTGATCCACGTAAATGCTAATATTAACTCTGAGAGCAAAATGTGTTGTTGACTTATGCCATGTAAAAGTCGACCTACCCCGCAAATTTCGTTTCTATCCGCTGAAAACAAAAAGTTTTCAAATTTTTGAAATCTTACTATTTGTTGTTTATTGTCATTAAAATATCGGAATCATTTGAAAATTGAAATTTGAAAATTGAAAATCGATCGGAAATTGAAATTTTTCACATTTTATCCGTCAGAAATAAGCGGTGCCTTCGCTTTTTTGCATTGTCAAAATTTTCACTCGAAAGAATGACCAGATAATGGAGACTTGTCAAAACTTAGCTTCACGATTAACTCAGTACCAGCCTTTAGCGTACAAAATTGCTAGGGTGTTGCTTTCGCTTTCAAAATGCAGATAGTATTGACACATGTCTCCAATTATTTCACAAAGAACACTGAGATAATAGAAATGGAGTGGGCATGCCCATAAGATATACAAAGTGGCCCAAAAGTTTCTCCCTACAAACTTTTTGTTATAAAAAGCAAACCAACAAACATAATTTAGTAATTCAAATTTATTTGTGATGTTAACATAATACAAATTCTTATTCTTATTACTAATAATCCGTATATCTACCGTTATTATCTATACATTCTTAAAAAGAAGTCACATAAATTTTCTAATTAGGACTCGGTGCAGCTTCTCCATTCTTGCTGTCCTCTTGCAATTAATTGTCGTCTTTTCTTCGGCACCAGATGTCTTAATACACTTTCTTAAAGTCTAACCCAAACGTGTTCCATTGGGTTAAGATCAGGAGAGTTTCCAGGCCAATCTTCCCAAACAGTTGAAATTTTGCCTTTGCTGTCTGCGCCCGTGCCCCACCCTGCATTCGAATTACCCAATTTTTATGTGGAAACCGTTTTCTGTCATCCTGACATGTTGCGCAAGCTGGTAAAATGCTGTTCCGGTAATAGGATCCATCTACGGTTGTGTTTTGCTCAACAACATGGAGTCTCGACTTTCCCCGTGAGCTGATTCCTCCTGCAACCATTATGTTGAGGTCAAATTTGGCTTTTGTATCGGTTGAATAGTGCTTGGATAACTTGTTCTTACTCTCATATTTTGCCTATTCGGCGTTGGATCAAAACAATTGGGGATTCATCCGTAAAAAATACGTAAGCTCTCTTAGACCTTCCAAGAGCACTATCTTCACAGAATCTTTCACTTTGCAACCTTCTACAGAAGTTAAGTCTATCTGTGACATTGTTTGCAGTAAGAAGCGGCTTTACTCGTCTCACGTAGGCATGTCTTCCCCAATTCGTCGAATTAATGTACCGTTGATCGAGACGTTGTTGGTAATTTTCGGATTGATGTATCTTTTTGGTTGCTGTCCTTGTTCCAATGCCTGGCTTGTTTCCCATCATCTTCCTTATTTTTATATTTGTTGTAGGTAAAAGAAGTGTCCGTCGACCGGAACGTTTTTTGTCCTGTATATAGCCTTACCTCCTTTCTAGCCATAACCGTACGGTCTTCCTGTCGACGCCTAGTGTCCTTGATATTTCGGAAATAGATTTTCCTATTTCGCCAAGAGTTTGGATTTGAATCCTTGTTTGTATCCTTTTCGAAACCATAATGAAAAAAGTACAAAAGTCCTCTAGGATAGACTTAGAAAAATATAATGATTTTTCAGGTAGCGTGTAAAAATTGTTCTAAGAAAAATCACTACTGACAACAAACACGGCAATGAAAAAGGATCTTTGAAGACACGAGCAATAAAATTTCACAGGTAGGTTCGCAGAAAGACGCTTAATTATCCGCGTAACTCAAATTAGCTTTATTTAGGGTACGTCTCTGTACCTGACTATAGGGAAAAATGCTGTTTAATGTTTTTTCCTGGAAATGCACTATATCGCTTTGCACAGCTAATATTGATGTTAACGCTGTCGTAGCTAAGCACAATATGATCTTTACGATAGCTGAAGAGTTGATATTTGACCTCCGCTTAGGGTTTTTTATAAACTGAGAGGGGATAAATTTTGGCAACGGGTAATGAATAATGCGTTTACTTAAATAGGTGGGGAGAAATTTTCGGGCCACACTGTACATTGAAAAGGATGGTAAAATATTTTTTTTTTTTTTAAATTGTCAAATCCAAGCATTTCCCCTTCAATTTGACAAACAAGGGTATACCTGCTTAAACGTGTTTTATGCACGAGAGAACCGAAGGGGCTAACAGTGGAAATATTATACCGTCGATGTCAACTCCATTTCTACTATCGCGCTGCGAAAGAATGACCAAATAATGGAGACGTATCAAAATTTGGCTTCACGATTAACTTAGTACCAGCCTTTATTGAAAAGACATTTACACATTTCAATTTCAAACACCTAAAGTTAGGTCGAAAGAATGAACTGCATCTTGACCATCATATAGAAAGCCTATTGCGACTTGCAGCCTGACAGGTTACAGTTATTAAGCTACCGAATTAGTCGAGAAAAGTACACCGACTGGGCGAAATACTAGTAGCTTAGGTCCGCCATCCTGCACGTTAGTTGCTTTTGCGATAGGTCTTCTATATGACATGATATGTGAAATGATTGGAGACATGTATCAATGCCATCTGAATTTTCAAAATATCTTTCAAGCAATTTTTAACGGTAAGAAGTGAGTACCAACTCTTGCTTAATTTCAAGCTAAATTTTCGCCGAAACGAACTTTGTATGAACATTTCACGTAAAATCGAAGCTAAGCTTAATCGTCAACAAAATTCCCTAATGTAAGTGGTATTCTAATTATTTGAGATAAGTATTATTTAATATACCAGGAATTAAATATCAATGTCATTATTACTTGGTGCAAAAATCTCTATAGTATAACTAACGTAAAACTCCCAATTCCACGTAAATTACATCCGAATACAAATATTGTCCACGGTAGAGAATCAAAACCCATTGATTAATTTTCTTCCGTGTCATTTTCTGGACCGCTTGCGTTTCTTCTCTCATTCCTTAGCTAAATACAGATTCGTGGAAAGCAAGAGATTCGTACTCGGGCGTCAAGCAAAGTATAAACGAACAAAATGTTAATCGATTACCAGAAGGCGAATAAATACCCGCCGTGATGATTGTCTATTATCGATCCTCAGAATAGAAACAAAGAAAAATTCTTATTCGGCAAGACGTGACGCAGCCAAACGGATGAATTCGAAGGTGCTAATGAAAAGTTTCATCTGTAAGCAATCTTCCGTTCTGTAAATCTTATTTATACGTTTTCGGCAGATGGACGAATTGGACTGGCTCGATAGGCCATTATTTATCAATCAACACTTGTCGGCAATGTGCTTAGTAAACATGGAAAATACAAGACATAAAACATTATTTCTTCCATTTTTTATAAACTTTACTTCAGCAATTTAATTCATTCATTTAGAATAAGATCGAAATCATATACTACTTGTTTGAAAAACGTTTTACGATATGCTATAATTTTTACTATCGGATTAATTTGATGTTAAATTTCCGTTTCCAGCGAGCGTAAAAATTAAAATTTCAATTTAGATCACGCGAAGCAATCCAGCACTGGAATTCATATTATTCTGCTTTTGTATTATCTGGGGAGCTCTGGGACACCTCTACATCGAAGTCTGGGAGAAATTATGTGAAATGAGATTGAAATAGGTATAGGTATTTCTAGGACTCTTTCAGAATCATGAGAAATAGACGATAGACCGAGAATATTACCACCCTAAGATAATAAGGCACTTCGCCATTTCACTAGTTTCGAGATATTTAATTTTTCTGCATTAAAGTTTAGTTTTAGCTTAGTTTGGAAGTAGATGGGACCGTTTTACTAAGGAAATCAACGTGAATATGCAAATAAAATCTGAGCTGAATAATGTTAAATAATCCTGTGAAATGAAAGGAAATTTTATACAAGGTTCGAATAGATAAAAGTATTTCAAGTTTCTTTGATTAAAAAAGAATACAATTTTTAATCTAATATCTTATTTTTTCTTCTGATTTCATTGTAAATTGAAACGCTTCAATGAAAAAAATTGTTGCCAATTTTTTTTCCACGAATAGTGCCCCAAGCCGTTCTTAGTTATGTCAGATTTCTTGATATGCAGTTTCGTAAAATGTGACCCGTAAAAGTTAAAACCTACTTTTATAAAGTATAGACTCATATTCTTTTCGGAACTTTACGCCCAGTATGTCTCTTCAGTGTACTATATGTATTATAAGCTGCGTTTAGACTGCGCGAAGGAATGGAAGTTTAGCGCCAGGATTATTTCGCCGTTGGTCTCTACATTTCACACAGCAAGGACGCTAAACAGTCCATTATACTTAGCACTAGAAAGTAGTGTCAAAAACTCACGACCTGATACTCACTTAAGTAGGACCAGGTCTGATAGAAGTATGACTATTCTGGTAACGCTGCGACAGTGGTGTAACCTTAAAAAATTGCTCAAAAAAAATAATTAATGCTTTACGCCCGATAACTTATTATTCCAGTAATCACTCACACAATCAGCGGACCATATTCTAAGCTAAGTTTGATTGAATAATGTTGGTAGAAAAAGTCAGGCTAAAGTTATGAGCTGTAGCAATTATCGTCATTCTCATAAAAACTGATTTTCTTTTATTATTTTTTTCATTAAATTTTCTAATGATAATGAGATTGTGGCAAATATATATGTATATATATATATATATATATATATATATATATATATACATAAAAAGAAAAAAGGCACAGTAATATGAGAGTTAAAAAGATAAAAATTAAATAAAAAAAAAATAAAAAAAAATTAAATGAAATTCAGAAAGGTAAAGTAATCAAAAGCAAAATCGACCGAAAAAAAGATACAACAAAAGACTAAATTATGACATATTTCATGTACCTGACAGAACCTTATTTTTTAAAATATTTTTAAACACAGCTAAAGTTCGAGGCAGAGGGCCACAAGGCTAAGGTTATTATGCTGACGAGGCAAACGCAAAAGGGGAGAAAAGAAATAGGTGTCGGTACGGGCAAATGTAACATTAAATTTGAAAAATTTTCTATTAGGACGACCCGAATCTCTAACAGAAAGGTGAATGCTGGGGTCCATCAATATACAGCCGTTGAAAAGTTTAAAGAGGAGGCACTCGTCGAGGAACACTCTACGTGACTCAAGGGAAGGAATTTGAAGGATGAAGAGGCGCATACTGTAATCGCAATACGGAATATTGAGCTTATAGAACAATGAGCGGGTGAATCTGCGTTGCACGGATTCAACCGCAGCAATCAAGTATGCGTAATATGGACACCAAATTTGGCAACAGTATTCAAGAACACTACGAACGAAATAAAAAAACAGATATACAGGAGTGAAAAAAACAGATATAGAGGAGCCGGAAAAACGAGAAGCCTTGGCATTGACGTGTAAAATATGTAAATCGAACTTCAACTTGGAATCGAAAATCACGCCAAGGTCCTGGAAACTAGCAACAACATTAAGAGCGGAGCCGAGAACAGAGTAGGAGAAGAGAAGAGGGGATGTTTTGTGGGTGAAAGACATTTGATGACACTTCGAAACATTCAAAGTGAGAGAATTCGCTGCGCACCAGGTAACCAAAGTACCCAAATCTTTCTGCAATAAGAAGCAGTCACTAGCGGATTCTAATTTGCTGTAGAAATGATATACGTTGTCTATGCTGATTTATAGACAAGAAGGGAACCGTGATCAAATTCAATTATCTTACCTAGTTTATAATTTTTGGAAACATGGGCAAGTATTTTTTTAAGTTTTTTTTTTTATTCGTATTGTAATTAGCGTTAGATTTCACTCCTTTCCATAGGTCTCTGTTTTTTATCGCATAATCATAAAATTCACTACAAAAAAAACTTCAAGTTGGTCTTTATTTGTATCTCTGCTTTGACATGCTCGAGAGATAATCTGTGACAGAAAGAATATTTTCCCTAACTAACACAAGGTGCGTTTTTTTGCACACTCGAGCAAAACAAAATTGTTGTTGCATTCAAAATACTTAACAAAGTTTGATCTGCTCGGGTGTACAAAAAAACGCACCTTATATTAATTAGGGAAAATATTCTTTCTGTCGAAGCATTCGAGCCTGGTATCAATACCATGAAAACAAATATTTTTAGGACATTAGGAACATTTCGCGTTTAAAATAATTTGTACCATTTCTGTAATGTCGTTAAGCCTTTGCTCTGTACTGCAGCTGTGACTGCATTTTTGACGTCAGAAACTTCTTCATAAAGATCGCCCATTTCAAAAATGTAGTGATATTAAGTGTTTAAATCATATTAACAATTGATGCGTGAGTTACAGAGTCACCTCGTAGAGAAAGTGGCTTGAATAAATTCAGTTTGTTTTCATTGTTGAAATTGTATCTTGTCTATATATGTATATTGTACCAAGTACAATATGCTATTTTTATTGCTGAAGCTGTTTCGTTAGGGAGTTTTTTGTTAAATTTTCGCACGTGAAGCCCAAAAATTCGTCATCAATTCTTTGCTTCAATTTGTTAGTGAGTCTGAAAATTATATAATAGCCTTTGATTGAAACTCAATAATGTTTCGTCTTCAAGACTCAATACAGCGTAGGGAAGGACTTTTCATAAGTTTTGGAAACAAGTCGGGTAAGGTTCTGTTTCGTCACTATTAAAAAGTTCCAGAGAGCAGAGGGACACTCGTGTCCGCCCTGGGCTATGAAGTAATCCTTTAATATATCAAATGATTTCATGGCTCGTTCTGCAGCGGGTAGGAGAGATAACCATCGCGTTACTACATGTCGCTAGAGCAAATTCAGATTCGTGCATTTCATAAAATTATTTTAAGGCTTGTTTTCTTTTAACGTAGCATGAAGAATGGTTATGCGTATTGCAAAATTATATTTAGCGTATGGGAGCATGAAGAGATGCCAGAAAGCTAGGTATAATATGCCCCGTACATAAGAAAGGAGATGTTACTATGTGCAGCAACTATAAGGGTACAATATTGTTGAGTACCTCCTATAAGATCCTATCCTGCAAAAACGGATAGCTCCATAAGTTAAAGCCATCATCGGACAATATCAATGTGGCTTCATCACAGGCTATTCAACAATTGATCAGATATTTACTCTCAAGCAGGCGATGGAAAAATGTCTTGAATTTAACATTCCTTTAAAGCTGTCTTTGATAGCATAGGTAGGGTAGAACCGCATAAAGCCATGAGAGAATACGGCATCATAGACAAACTGACACGATTGTGTTGGTTGACCATGACCAATGTAGCACGCCAAGTTAAAATAGCCGGATTGCTATCCAGACCGTTCAACATCTTCAATGAGCTTCGACAAGGGGATGGTCTGGCCTCCGTCCTCTTCAGCCTGGCGTTGGAGAAGTGCTTGATGGAATGGTGCCGGCAGGTGTCGAGAGAAGAACGAGACTGCATGAATGAATGATATATGTATTTCGCCAATTCAATACCCGCAAAGTTTAAAACTTTTATGCTGCCTATTTAGTTCGAGTTTGGTGAGAAAAAATGAAAATAACAAAACGAAAATATTTATATGTGGTAGCAGCTTACAGATGAATTCGTTTTCCCTGTAAAAATTATCGATCAAGGAGGCTAGTAAGAAATCGAGACATTGGGCATCCCGTTCAAGGGTAAATCAGGGCATTTCACCAGACCCCTGAAAATCAGGACATCCCACGCAAATCGGAACACCTGGCAACTCTAGTCTGGATAGAAATCGTTCCAAAAAACTGCGAACAAAGCCCTCTGAAAATTGCAGTCAGTTTGATGCTTCGTTCACGGAAAATTTAATAATAATGCACCGCGTAACAGAGGATCTGACTTTTGCGTCAATTGTTCTGCTGTCGGTCTTTGTCAGGACTCAGCTGATCAAACGGAAGGGCAATGACTAATTATTTGAACTTCCATAGCAAAAGTTTTGTATGTACATATTTGATAGCCTTGACCAGCATATGAGAATGGTGATGCATATACGCCTAAGTTTAATATCACTTGTGTTTCTTCAAAGTAATCCAAACAATTGGCAATAACTATTCCATTGCCATACATTTTATTTTCACTATAAATAAAAAACCATTTTTGTCCTTTTGCTAATAACACTTCAGCTTTTTGTCGTTGGTTGACTTCATTTCATCTTCAACAACTTTTTCTCCTGTTCATCGCCAGACAGCGATTTTATCTTTTGATAAGGTGTTTGATCAAAGGCCGCGCAAAAATAGCACAGACCTTAATTTGGATCCTGAAAACTGACTAATAGATCCAAGAATCTGTCAAACAGCAGCAAAATACATAATTCGCTCGTTGCAACGGCTATTTGATGAGTGCGACAAAGTTGTTGTCGGTAAAGTTTTCAGTGAAAAAGTTTGGAATCTTTCAAATCTTTCCGAACCTAAAAGAAAAGTGTTTTAATTATCTACATCTTTTGAAATCTGGTCCCTTGCGTCTATGTCAGTAATTTATAGCAAAGTTTGTATTGATTTGCCGGACGAATTATTTTTCATTGCTAGTAAAGCACACCATATAGTAAACAGAACTTAGTTCTCCCTCCGGGGCAATTTAAAAACTGCTGGCTACTGCTAAAATTACATCTGGAAAGAAAATAATATTTTAAATGTCACGAACATGATACAACCGAAAACCGTACTGTCAACAACATAATTGTGATTGTTTTATTTTCAGTCACGGCATATGATGTAACCAAAGCTACCGAAAAAAAAAAATCATTTCGTAAAAGACTTCACCAAAGGACTTGGGAAAATGTTAGCTTAATTTTCTGTTGTCGCTGAAATGGATGATGTCATTGTTATTAATTTCTTTTCTTGAGTTTATTGACTTAAGAGTGGGTCGACTGCTTCAGTTAGAAGTTTAGGGTACTTTTAAATAGAGAACCTATCAAATTTTAAAATTGCCAGAAGGACCAAACTTTGTTTCCTTTGATACGTTTTCGTGAAAATTCGTTTTCAGTTTCTCGAAAAGTTTACAGTGAAAGCTTTTGCGAACCGAAGTAAAAGTAATTATTTGTAAGCTTGCTCAATATCGAAGGCAATTCCGCTTCTAGTGATTGATTAAGTTCCGCTTGATTAATGATCTCTTTATAATCAAAAGGACTCTTCGTCTTGAACACTTGAAGCTTTCAAGGTGCATATTTGCTACTTAGACAATATAATTTTTATTTACTCTGAATCGATAGAATACTGCTGGCGATGAAAAATATATCAGTATTAAAATAATTTTTCTAGTTTGATGGAGTAATCAGATCAAAGTCGTACATGACCTTCGATAGGGTTGGCTGGAATAAGAAGTGCATTTAATGGAACATTTATTCAAAATCTACACAACTCCTCTGCTTTTTTTCGAAAATCAGTGTTTCTAGTGGTTTTTATGCCCTATAGTTTTAATATTTCATTGGTCGAATGTTCGAATTGTTCCAATATATGAAGTGTTAAAACCGCAAAACAGATTGAGAAACCTGGTACATTATTCAATATCTACAGACAAATGTTAAAGATAAGGACGCCAGCAAAATTGAACATTATGACATATCGATGTCAAAGTATATCTAAACTCAAAATTGTATCCTTATAACGATTCGAAAGTTGAACTTGCACACGATCGGGTTGCTCTGCTCCATGAAATGTACTGCAACTTTCACTTAATCTTATAACGGAGTTCAGTCAAAGCACCAATCATTATAATTGGAAGCTCACGTAAAAGTGAATCCATAGAAACTGGTTCAGTTGACATTAGGTTGAAGCTATATACCAGATATACTGCTTCCACAACAGCTTATTGCTTACTTCTTCATGATCGTATAATCGAGTACAACCTTTTTATTAGTTCAGTTCAAGGTTCAGTGCAGTTTCTATAGGAACAAGGTTTTCAAGGTTACCAGTTCCACGGATTTTAAAATAAGGAAAGTGTAACACTTGTTACTTATATTCACTGTCGGATGCTTGTCGTATAAAACTTTCAAAGTAGCATTTCTTATAGCATAATTGATGGAAATGCTCAATGTTTGTAACAATTTAGCACAACTGCTTCACTTCAAAATCATCTCAGCTTGTGAATTTCGTTTATAGCATTAGATAAGGCGACAGACACTTGGAGACAGCTATAATGGAGCCAATATCCTACATTGTCAGCTTGGCCCCGTTATCATGATAAAAAATGCTTCAATCCCAAATGTTCGACCACTCTTTTTTAAATTCATTTTTAAGGTTTTTAAATGCATCGCCTGGCCCATTATTTCCTCTTTTATATGAAAATTCCCAGGTTCGACCGGTGACATACATAGAACCCCACACTTGCGACCATCCTCCACCGTGTTTAACGCTTGGCCGTAGATTTTTTTCCTTGAGTTCTTCTTCTACATAGGATCTACCATCCGCTCTAAAAACATTGTATTTCGTTGGTGAATAAAAGTTACGAAAACGAAAAATTCTTTACGCCATACTTTTTAGCAAAATCAAGTAGTTTTTGCAATTAACTTTACTCAATAAAAGCTTACTTCTCGCAGCTCTACCATTATACGATAATCCCGAAAAGTTGTCCTTCTTGTTTCCAGGCTTTGTTTTTTTCCCAAAATGTTGCAATGGCAAATTTAAGAGCGCTTAAAAAGAGGTTTTCTTTTATCGGTCGCACTGCACAGCCTTCATCTAACGAAGTGAAAATTTTTCGGGAAATTGGTTTATTCATAGTCTGTGGTGCAATAATAGCATTTTATTACATTGAATACTGTTGTAGGAGCTCAATCAACTATTTCAGCGATTTGACACACATTTTTACCGGTTTGGGAATGTCATACTATGGCTTTTCTTCTTAACTAAAGTTTAAGGTCCTTTTGGTCCCATATTACTACCATTATCTTTGAAACTTAGGCTATGTGTAACAAGTGATGCCAAAACACTTTCAAAATTCCCACGTTTCCTGTGTCTTTTTACATTTTGCACAAGTTTTATCCCAAAGTACTACTTTCCATTGCACTGCAAAATTCAGTCGATTCACATCAACATCTTGTATCAGAAAAAGTGCGACTGATAATTTCAAAAAATTAGAGGCAATAATAAAACTAACTAAAACTGACGAAACTAACTAGGTAAAACGACTAAATATTTCAAATAAAGAAACCCAAGCTGATAACTTGTTGATTTTAAAGAAATATAAATGAGCCAATCAGGATAAAACAGAAACTAAACCGTATTTCTGTGAACGCCTTGACTGTTTTCTGTTCCCTGGACACGAATTCGCATCATATAGAAACCTGATGACACCTATTCGTGTTGGGGGAGTATTCGGTGCTATACGGTTTTTATAAGGTACCGAATACCGTTTCAGACTTGTCGGGTGCGGCCCAGAACGCACCGAAAACGAACCGAACTGAATGGAACCTCGTGAGTATGAAACAGGCTTTAGTGTAAACGTACAAACACACATCCAGTCATTGTGAACTGTAAAAAATAGGACGAAATGATGAATCAAAAGAATGCACTAATTGAATTAAGTGCAATCAGGTGTTGGAAATATAAAGACGCATTCTGTTAGAGTGCCTACTTTGAAACAAAAAGTAGGCGCAAGAACGCAATGCGCCAATTGTATTCGTCTAATGCGCCACGGTTCACGCATGCGCCATAGTTTGGCCACCTCTGCTCTAGACCCCTAACATTTGGCTTTCTGTTTTCTCAAACAGCAATAAGATCAATCGATTGTGATCTCAAATGTCCCTAAGATAAATTAGATATACTGCCTATTTACTAAGTAACAAAAGGAACAAATTCATTTCTTTTAGAGTAACTACATCAAAATTTTCTACAACATATACCATTAAATCTAAGGTTATTAAAAAGATAAATCAAAAGCTTTGGATGCAATATTTTTTTTATAAAAAAATAAATGTTGATGTCTGATTTACCACAATTCATTTATCTATCCAACTCAATTTAATTATATGCCTCCAATTTCTGTGATAATGTTTCAAACAATTTTATTTCTGACACTTATAGATGTTATCTGTAGGGTAGAAAATGTCACAAAATAGTTCATACGTTTTGTAGTTAGGAACTATAAGAAATAAGACTAGTCTGTTAAGAGCTCAATACACCCTAATAATGACACCAAGCTTTTAATAAACTAAATCGGTTCAAATAAAGCTCAAACCTAAACAATTTTGTTACTGGAAAACGATGGCTGATACGTATCGTGATAAGCCAACCTAATCGACGTCAACTAGATTTCAGTATACAAAAAAAAGTTTGTGCAATTGTACAAGGTGGAAGAGTTTGATGAAAATTGATCCATAGAAATAATGAACTATTCATAGCCTTCTAAAAAAATTTCATTGGCTTGTGAATTGTTCATAGTATAAATGAATTTTAAGTTGATGATCTAAATTCATTAATATTATTATCCGTGTCCTTCGGCACAAATGTCCCTCTTTCAGTCAGCCGAATAGTAACAAGGAATCATCAAGTATCTATAGTTTTAAAAACGCAGACTATGTTAACTTAAATGCTGCCTTGTGCACCACTGATTGGTCAGTTTTAAATGGATGATACAGTGAATTTCTTCTATACTAAAGTTAATGATTTGATTAACATTTATGTCCCACGTGTTCGCTTAAATGATGACAAATTTCCACATTGGTTTTCGTCGGAATTAAAAAAATTAGTCCACAACAAAAAAAATTGCTCATTTAAATTATAAATCTACTGGAGAGTTACAATATTACAACTTATTTTCTAATTTAAGATCTAAATGCAAAATTCAGGCCAAATTTGACTACCGGCGCTATACTTATAGATTAGAGTCTCAAGTTACGGAGAATATTAAGTACTTTTGGAGACATATTAACTCTTGCAAGGCTGAATTTGGACTACCAAATACTATGTATTTAGATCAAATTCGAAGCTCAAATTTAGCTGATATAGCAAACATGTTTGCTGATAATTTTGCAATGGTATATTCTGGTGATATAAGTTCTTTTGATCCTCTTTCGTTGAATAATTCATTTAGTCTATCTCTGTACAACATAGCTTATGACTCTCTCCGCAGAAAATTACATCATTTGGATGTCACAAAAAGCCCTGGCCCTGACAATATTCCTCCGATTTTCCTTAAAAATTGTGCTGAAACTATAACGAACCCACTTCTTTATCTATAAGTCTGTTTGCGTACTGCAGCAGCAACACGTTTTTACAGCTGGCTTCTTTCTTTCTTATAATAGATTTCGGTACGCGAACAGACCTTATTTAATAAATCTCTGCCATTGGGTTCTTTTCCGTGCGATGGAAATTTAGCTTCGTCGTACCTATCTTCAAGTCTGGCGAAAAAGCTGATATTAAAAATGATCGTCCTATTTGCATATTATCTGCTATTCCAAAAATTTTTGAAAGTCTGGCCACTGATTTTATTACACCACTGGTCCGACCACTCATTATACAAAATCAGCATGGTTTTTCCACTAGAAAGTCCACTTCAACTAATCTCATCTCATATCAAAGTTATATTTATATATCCTTTATGGCTTCACTACAAGTACATTCAGTTTACACTGATTTCTCAAAAGCATTCGACAAAATAAATTTTGGTCTTCTTGTAATTAAGCTAGGTAATATCGGTTTTCATGGTTCGATGCTGCGCTGGCTAAGCAATTACATAAGAGATAGATCCTTAATAGTAAACGCTAATAATCTATATTTAAGTCAAATTTTTCCGACATCAGGCGTTCCGCAGGGCTCTCACCTAGGCCCACTTTTATTTTTGCTATTCATTAATGATATACATACGATTTTTCAAGATGTTGAGTTTCTACTATTTGCAGATGACTGCAAAATTTTTAAAACGGTGTCTTCTATGGATGATGTAATGACTCTTCAATCAAATTTGAACAAATTTTACACGTATAGTGTACAAAATTGTTTGCAGCTCAATTTAGCCAAATGTCAATATATTATTTTCAATAGATCAAGAGTCATGTTTCAGCAAACATATACCATCAATAGTGTGTCTCTTTTGCAAGTTAATATTATTAGAGACCTAGGAGTCATGTTTGATACACACTGAAAGAAAAATCTTAGTAAAATCAACAATTTTCCTTAGTTGTTTTTGCGTCAACTACGGGCTATAGTTAAAACAACCATAAAAAAATAGTTGATTACTTTTATGCACCATGACGCGTGGTTGATAAACAACGTCCGTGGTGCATAAAAGTAAGCAACCACAAACAATGGTATTCCAACCATATTCATAGTACGAATATAGGCAGGGGAGGCGTGAATGCCGCAGTTGAATTTGGTGAATCACAATGCAGCGACAATGTCGCTGTCAATGCAACCAAGGCACCAACCAAATTCATTTTTATTTTCTTTTGTATTGCTAAACCCTGTTGTACGAGGATTAGGCTGACCACCAGACCATTCAACCTAATTCAAACAGATTTAATTCAACCTAGTGGTGATGCCAACCTATGGTAGGTATCACCGCTAGCGGTGCGGTAAAATTAGAAATTTGGCAAATTCTGCCGCTGCCGCAAATTCGGCCGCAGCCGTTGTGCGCGTTACCATACAAAACAGTGCATTCTAATTTTTTGACTGCGCTTTGCCGCAGCCCACTGCTTTGCCACAGCGGAAATCGCTGTATGGGGAACAAAATAGCGTCATACAACGTATTATAAAGGCTTCACAGCATAACATGAATATGAATTATATCGAACAGCAAACCGACTACAATTTTGCCATGAATCATATGAAACTTCTATGATAGAATAGGAGCATGAGTATGAGGAGTATGAAAAATCAACAGACCATGAAAAGCGTCCAAATGTTGAAACCATTCTACTTTGCGTAGAATAATTCCAAAGACGTTGCTCACTGAATTACGTTTGTTGAAATCAACTATTGCAAAGTAGTTTAAGTACCATAAAAACTGTTGATAATTCGAAACGTTGAAGTTTGAACTATTTTTCGTGGTTATGAAACAATTAAAACAGTTGATTTCATGAAGCTTGCGATATTTTTTGTATAACCAGAGCCAACTACTTTTATATCGTTAAATTAACTATATTAACATAGTAAAAATAACTATTTTCCGTAGTTCGTTTAACGATTTTGAATGAATCGTTGCAATACTATTAAAAATAGTTAAACCAACCAAGAGTTTTTCTTTCAGTGCATCCTTAAATTTTACTTATCACATAAATGATATTTCATAGCAAGCGCGTCAAATGTTGGGTTAAATACACGTAATTTTTATAATATTCATGCACTCAAATCGTTGTATTTTGCTTTTGTTCGGAGTAAACTTGAGTATTGCTCAGTTGTTTGGAATCCTTGCTATACGACCCATTCGTATGCCATTGAGAAAATTCAGCAAAAATTTCTACGTTTTATAGCTTACAAGCTTCGCATTCCTTGTGAGAACATTGACTACTCAAGCATATTGACTCTGCTAAATATGAATATATTAGCAGTACGCAGGAATTTTTTTGATGCTGTGTTCTTATTTAAAATAGTTAATGGCATCACTGATGCACCATCTATTTTACAGGAGCTTTCATCTAGAGTCGCAAACAGACAAACCAGATCTAATGACCTTTCCCACCCTCAGACGTGCAGAACAAATTATATGCAGCATTCACCTATAGAACGATTGAAGGCAATAGGAAATTTAATGTCTTGTAGATTTATTTAACTTGGATGAAATCAATTTAAGAAAATGTATGCTTGGTATGCATGACTAACAATTCACGCTTATTTTCGGACATCCCTTCTGATATTTCTTTTCTTCACATAAATATGTATTCAGAACGCATTTAAAATATCATTTCAGCGATCACAAGTTACGTTTATTTAAGTTAGTTTAAGTTTTATTGCTACTTGTCAGCTACCATACAACTATATTTTAAAGGACATCCGTCCGTTTATTCAAATAAATAAATAAATATGTATTAACATTGTACATTCTATAAGAAGTAAGTGCAGCAAATGTTCATCACTGTTTATAATGCAATAAAGCTATTGTGCATACAATAAAAAGTCCAAATAATGGAAAAAAAAAAGACATGAAAGTACCATAAACACTGAGAAATAACCGAAATTAATATATTAACATCTTAATATTGTTAGGAAGTTACAATATTATATTTCCAGTTTAACTTGATATAATAAGGCTGTTAACTTTTTATGTTAAGAATACCTGCAAACATATTTCGACAAAATGTTTTAACATCTTCTCATAAATATACTACTATGCCAACATACATGTATTAACCCAGGGTGGTGAAAATGTTGTTGACGAAACCAGATACAGAATTGAAGCGTTCAAACGCAGTGCTTCTATCTCTCTCCACAGAAGTTACTCATTGAAAGTTCACGCTCAAAAGGCCTGCAATGTAGCCGCGAAATAATCTCGTCTGTCGTTAATTCGCTTTAGTTGAATTTTTGCGTGCCGCGTGTGTAGCAATCACAGTCAACAGTTGTTTGCGTAACAACAAAAAAGAATCAATAAATTTACAAACTGTTTTATTTCAAAGAAAAACCAGACCAAACAACCCCAACAGCAAAGCACAATGCTAGTGTTGTATGTTAAGATGTTAATATTAAATATTGATATCCTAATATAGCCAATAAAGGCGTTAACATAATATATTGGAATGTTAATATTAATTGTTGGTATACAAATATAGTATTGTAAGACGTTAATATAACTCATTGCCATGTTAATATTAAATATTGGCCTACTAATATAATATTGAGACAGACAAATTCACCACACGCATGTCAATATATAGAATTATAAGAATGCTGTGTGCTAGGCCAATATAATAATGCTAAGAAATGTTTTTAATATAAGTAAATATATTAGCAGCAAATTATATTAAGGATAGAACAATGACTTTTAAATGCGTTTGCATTTTTCAAGAAAGCTGTGGGATACTTTTAACATTAAACTCAGAACTGAAAAAATAGAGTCTCACAGATTAAACGGTCACTTCCTGATGAATTTGGTTCTATTCATTGACGTTCAAACAACGAACGAGTCGAAGCGAATTCGTTTCTGCATCTATTTAAATTTTATTACTCTTTTACAGCTTAACGGATATAATCTTTGCATGGCGGTCCATATCACGCTTGTCAATATAACGGAACTGATAAAAACGCTACATCTACTTCATGATGTGTCACCATTTTATGGATAGAATCAGTACGGAGACAAAGTCTAGAGCGAGCATCGATTCTTGACGTAAAAATATCGAGAAGATGGTAAGATAAATTCGAGCAAACAAAGCTTAGAGCTCAAAAAGATTATTTTATTTTGCATATCGCACTCACGATCTCGAATACTGATGTTCCAGAGTGCTCCGACGGCACAAGAAAAGAAATAATGCTTTGACTACCATTCACTTGCAGTGATAGATTTCCACGTCAACGACGTCTACTCTGCACACCCATGCCATTA
This sequence comes from Nemotelus nigrinus, assembly GCA_947369275.1. Lineage (NCBI taxonomy): Eukaryota > Metazoa > Arthropoda > Insecta > Diptera > Stratiomyidae > Nemotelus > Nemotelus nigrinus. The sequence continues at coordinate 191,958,553 of OX376373.1, forward strand.
TTCAGTACAAGCACGAAGAACCGCCACCACAACCTTGTCCTTGATCCGGCACGCAAAGCAAATTTCCTTGAACTGAACGATACTCTTCCATTTCAACTTATCCTTGTTTGGAATTCTTGCGGAAATGAGGATGCGAAGTGCAAATTTACACCGGTGCTACGTTCTCTCACCTGGAAATAAGACATCCGCGCTCTATGATAGTCGCTTACTTCAGCTAAAGTTCAGGCAATGTTTTTATTTTGGGTCACAGCTATTACACTTTGAGGCTGTTATTGCATGTAATCGTTATGAGGCACGTCGGTAAAGAGTTTCCGCCTAGACGGCAGATTTTCAGCTTGAGGTGTTTACAGTGAGTATAAGTTCGAACTGATTTGGTTCTACTTTTAAAAGTCGTAAAACAGGAGCCGATATAAGTATAAAAAATTTATGATGGATGTATCGTCATGGGGTAAATGTAAATTCCTGAATATATGTGGATTCCGAAGGGCACCTTTGTACCCAGCAACATTCGTATATGCCAATGATTTTGTCTAGCACTTTATTTAAACGGAAATTACCGCCGTATTTGGGGAAAATCAAAACTTCTTCTTATTCGAGAGCCATCGTTTAATATCCTTTAAAGCTACATTAACACATTCTTACTCAGCAGACTCAGTACGCTCTACCCAATGGACCGTAAAGCAATCATTTCAATCAATTGAGCAGGTCATATTCCAAATGACGACTTGCCGAATATTTTATTTCTGCACTATTAATTTCAATTACGTATGACTATCGATGCATACTGGAACAGCACTTCATTTGTTTCTGTTTCGTATAATTTCATTACATGTCTACATGGAATTGATCAGCCAGCCAACGGAATAGCTCTCCATTCTGTAGTGCACGTAATATTCCACTACTTGCTTGCAACTCCACTCTGCAGCAAGCCTTGCATCGTTGAATAAACTTTTGAAAGTTTGGAAAGTGAAATACTACTTGTGTTAAATGGAGTGTTCAAGTAATATCACAAGTTCTAGCATGAATTTGAAATTTTTTTTTGGCATTCGGAATTCACATTATATTTAGTGGCATGGTTGCTCGTTCTTCGAATGTAATATCTTTTGTGCAGTATGATTGGTGTTAATGGAAAGATTTACATCACTTTTGAGTAATGATGGATTTATTTGTTCTCAAATCGAACATTTATGCGATTGGTAAAAAACTACACAGTTTGACAAACAATCAGGACTAAGTCGATTTGCGGAGTAAGGGTTCGAATTTGTCCGTATACACAGTAATGAACCGATTGCTCCATACTTATACGCACCAAAGCCACATCGCTCATTTGTAATAGCTAGAAGGATCCCGAACCATATATCTGAACTTTCGAGTAAAAGATACTAGCGGTAAACTAGGAAACTAGCAGAAGTGAGAGTGATCGATTATCGTCTGGACTGTATGAGCCATTCAACGAGTACCTTCAAATCACCCCACGACAAATTGAGTTAAGTAGTCTGTAAAAAGCGTTTTCTACGGTGAATCATTTTAAATATTGAGGTATGTGAAATGAAGGTTATGTGCACGCAGACGTTTTCGAAAAAAAAGCATTTTCTTCTTTATATTAGTGGTACCTACATATAATAACCCTAATCATCCATGTCTGCTTCGAGCTCGTAGTGCAGAGCTGCTCCTAAAGATCAAGCGTTCGCTCTCGTGTCTGGAGGAGCTACTACTTCTCTTTCCGCTTCTGCTCTGTTCAGGAATACCTCCCTGGGTTCGTTTGCCAATAGATCAATTAGGATTACTCCCACGGTAGCTAACATTGCATCTTCTGAAACTGTTTTGAAGATACTTGCAATTTGCAGTGCGACCCTACGTTGGAAGCTCCACGTACTAGTTCGATACTTTTCAAACCGTAACGCAGTGGGCCATATCTCCACGCCATACAGCAGTTTCGAGTGAGCCACCGTCATAAAGAGTTAACGTATACTCGCACTAGGACCGCGAACGTTTGCCATGAATCTTCCAAGCAAGATAACAGCCAACAGCCCCCAATCAGCCCTCATCCCTTCTCATTACTTGATTGAGTTGGTTGAAGTGAGAATTTCTAGATGTGAAGACAGTGGCTACATCATCGGCATATCCCATCAACAATATATCTTCTGACATTTTGAGGCGCAAGAGACCATAATAGGCAATATTCCATAGGTCTGGCCCAAGAATGGACCTTTGTGCTGCTCCAGCTGTAATAATTTTGTACACAGTTTCCTGATTCGTTTTATTCATCAAATGACCACCCTTCAAGTGGTCTCGTACTATGGAGAGCAAGTAGACAATATGTTTACCCATCTCGCCAAATCAAAAGTGCTACGGAAGACAGCGTTACCAAAAACAATATATTTCTAGCCCGATGTCATGCAGCTTAAGCGCGCTCTATTGCCCTCACTACAAAGCTCTTGTATTGAAGTCATCAACTATTACCAGCTTGCCAGAAAGATTTTGAAGAGCGTCTTCCATTGCTGCTATCTTTCTACGAAATCCTCTTATCGGGTCAAATTAGCAGCTGATAAAGCTAACGCTTTGATTTTTAATTCATACATATCCATAACCCCAAACGTCGCCGATCAACCTGGACTTTCCAAATGTCTGCAACGCATAACCCTGCTTAGCCCAAAAAGTCTGAATTTCATGCCCCTGGATTTTTCTTTATTGATCATTGAAATTCGAGCTCGGAAAACGCTTGGTTGGAACTCAGCCATGGTTAACAGAAGTGTGATAGTAACGTCAATAAACCTGAGCCTGGAGGAAGAAGCTCCACCCATTAGGGCCTAGTGAAGTAGTCGAAGTTATTGTCTCTAGCGCTATAGGTCTGATTTGCAGAGCATGCAATGCTTCAATGCCCCGATGGCAACCGTTCCGTGGAAAGAGGTAGGATTACTGGGTGGAATGATTAAATCACTGAACTGCGCATCGCTTTGGCATGCAGGTGCAAAGCACAGCGGACCAGGAAAAGACCGCGGGCTGCTGAGCACGGTAGCAAAAAATTAATTGGCCAAAGCCATCAAGAGGAGCAAGCACTACAAATAGCAAGCTCTTTGCGAGGTAGTCAATTTAGATCCGTGGGGTGAGGGATACAAATTGGTTATTTGCAGACTTGGTTGCATGTGGTCTAGCGCTGCCAGTGATGTTGCAACCCTGGAACGCTTCGTCGGTTCGCTGTTCCCGGCGTTTCCGCTAAGGACGGATGGTGGTATCATCGTTAACAGGGGGGGGGTACATTCCTCTCTTTACGGAAGAGGAACTGATGGAGCGCTCCGTCCGTTTTGCATGCTGGACACGGCGGGAAGCTCATCAAGCTGTTGCTGAAGCCGCGGCTGCTGTCAGCAATAAGATCAGCTAGCGATCTGTCTGACAGACAGTATGGCTTTCGAAAGGGGCATTCAACAGTTGATGCCATCTCATTAGTAATTGGGGTGATAGCAAGAGCAGAGGAGCCACAGTGCCTGGTCGGTTGCACTGCTGGTGACGCTAGATGTCCAAAATGCCTTCAATTCGGCGAGGTGGACAGATATGTTCTGAGCCCTCGAGAATAGCCTCCGCATTCCTGACTACCTGTTGGTCACTATGCGGGACTATCTTAGGGACCGATGTCTATGTTTCGATACTGAAGAATGCGATCGGAGAAGGCTTGTCACCTCAAGGGCAGCACAGGAGTCTATGCTCGGACCTGACCTCTGGAATTTCTTTTATCAAATGCCAACAGATATGTTTCCCATGGGTCACGCTGACGATGTGGCATCAATAATCACCCCTAAAATAGCTGGATTTGCCGAATTCAGACCTAATTAAGTCATGAGGTGGGTGGAAAGGTGGATAACCGACCATGGCCTGCAACTGGCACTTTCGAAGACAGATATCATCGTGCTGATAAAACGGAGGTAACCGACTGTCATCTCGATGACAGTGGGCTCTGCAGAGGTTCAGACCAGTAAGTCGGTAAGATATCTACTGGAACCACATGCGTAAGGTATGTGAAAAGGCTCTGAGAGCCGTCGGCTCGCTGAGCAGGTTGATGGCTAACATCGGTGAGCCCGGTGAAACAAGACGAAGGCTGTTGATGGCGACAGCCAACTTCATCTTCATTACGGGGCAGGAATTCAGGCGGACGCAGTCCAAACGATAAAGTTTTGAGCGTGTATATCCAGCGTCCAGCATAGAGGAGCCCTGCGTATCACTAGTAGCTACCGTACGGTGTCGGAGGATGCCGTGCTGGTAGTAGCGGGAGTAATGCTGCTAGATCTGCTGACGCGAGAGCGCAAAGAAGGGTACCTCAAAAACTCTGAGTTGAGCAGAACATGGGATCTAGCGCACGCACGTTTGCGAACACTCCAACTTTGGCAACAACGTTGGAGCTCAAGCAACAATGGTTGCTGAGCGGAGAGACTTATAGGTCTTCTGGGCCTTGGGTCAGCCGTGGTCACGGAGAGGTCAACTTTTACCTGTGCCAATTCTCAACGGGATATGATTACTTCAGAAAGTATCTTTACAGAATGAGTAAGGTACGTACACCGTACTATCAGTACTGTATGAATGAGCACAATGACGCTTACTATACATTCTTTACGTGCAGTAGGTTCGCAAGTTTGTCCAATCTTACATAGCCCGTGGTTTGTTGGCTCGGATATCTTTTGAAGTTTTTTTTGGCAATCTACAATGACCAAAAAAGTAGTTTATGACCTTCGAAACAGGTTGGCTGTAATAAGGAGAGCGTGTGATCGAATACCCATTCGAAATCTGCACGATTCTTCGACTTTTCTTCGAAAATCAGTGTTTTTAGCGGTTTCTACGTGCTAGAGGTTTTTTTTTCATTATTATTCTTTAACATATAATTTTTATTATGAAACTTTTTGTGAATAGCAACATCAGACCGTCTTTTCTTGTCGTGTAGCCAACTTTGTCATGTTTTTGAGGCTTCAAATAGGCCAAACAGTTTGCTCATGTCTGTCAACTAGCCAAAAATGAACCTCATTATTGGGTGACTCGAACTGGCTAATGAAGTACAATTTTTGCGCAGTTTGAAATCGGCGTTGCAGCTGATCAGCCTCAGATGGTTTCTGAAAACTCATTAGAAATCAGAATAAGTTTCGGAAGTACAGAAACTATCATTGCTGAAAAGATCATTTTTTTGGCATATGATAGCAAGGTAGTTTCCTCATATCCTTATCCAGCAACAACAAAAAAAATACTATTAAATTGCTGCAATGAATCTTGCTCGCTTTAAGGCTGAATGATCAACTTATTGTCACCTGCAAGTGCACCAAAGCAGACCTTTGTCAAAGATGGCGACTATGGAATGGAGGGAAAGCGAAGAGTGCGCACCAATGAAGGCAGAATCAAAACAGTCCGCTGGGAGTGTGCGAATGATACTTTTTTGCTGCGTACTACTCCAAACCAGTAATAAAAGCAATACATTATGATAGGTCTTTATATGTACGAGGATGGGTCGTTAAGTTCACGGAATAGGGGGTAAGAAGTGAAAATAAAAGTGCAATTTTCGATTCTTAAATATATTTGCCTGCTACTGTAATACATTTTTCGGATCTATGAATTAGTTTATGTAAACGCTATAAAAAAATGATTTTGTCTTTGTCGGAAAAGTAAGCCGAATCTGCGTGTTTCACCTCACCATTGTTTGAAAATGTCGTTCCGCAAAGTTTTTTTTCCATTTTGTGACAGATTTTTCCATTTTGTGAAGATATCGAAGCCCACCTTCAAATCTCATTCCACGAATTGAATGACCCTCCCTCGTACCCGCTTATTCGTCGAACAAGCTTACAAATTTATTAAGTATGCACGTCGCATTCTTTTTAGTTCCACAAAAATATAGCATCTTTCACAAATCCTATTCATGAATTGTCTTTCATCCATAACCATTATTGTACCGCAATAATCCCGCAAATATGATTTATAAATGGTACTATAACACTTCTTGAAGAGGACCGAGCAGTATTTTCAAAAGTGTAACAACAAGTGCAACTTGACATCATTTTTATAGAAAGTAAAAAGTTACGAAATACAATCCCAGTGTTTCATTCATCTGCACACACTTCTCTTGGCCTTGACTTATCCTTTGCTTTATTTGTTCTATGTGAAGCATAATACTAGCCTTCTCCTTGAAAATGTAACTGAACGCGAATAAAAGCATCTTTGCAAATTGGTGTGAAAAGCCATTATTGTAACGACGACTGCTACAGTACACTTTCTGAATATCAGAATATTTTCGTTCATTGGCATGACAATAGGTACGTAAAGTAGCATGAGTTGGTGAAAAATGTTTGTTGTTATTCAAGTTGGTTTCATTCTTATTCCGACACTCTCATCCCGAAAATGGTTTTTATTTCATTTTGTTTTCAATAGTTAGAATATATTCGAAAATATGCAATGAGTGAAGTTTTAATTTGGTTTATTACGCAAATGAAAAACCAAGCCATAAGGTAATAAAACAAAGCTCTATGTTTTCCATAACTTTCCTAAGTATCAGAGCTATTAAGACATTTGAAACCCAACATATAGCTTCTGCTTCATTTGAAACAAACATTTGAAACATACAGCTACTGTGTCGTTCAACTCAGCTGCTGCATGCAACAATGCTGCTGCATGTGCCCCGAATAAATCATATTTCACCCTATCAGTGCCGAAATTAACGCGAAACATCGAGAAATATCTACTCGAACTATCTCATATATCTATATCATAAAACGGAACCTTCTAGAAGCCAGGACGCAAACTAATTTTCATTGGGCGAGAGAAATAGAGAATAGCCTAGAAGTATGCAATCATAATCGACCATATGCAAGTGAAGTATGCGAGATGTCTTAGCTAAGTCAGTTTTATAAAGTGGGACTTGGGAAGCGAGTCTGTTTAGAGAAGTGAATTGAGTTTTTCCTGGCGGGTTAATTGAAAAGCGAGACAATTGTAGCGCGATTGATATTGCTATTGGCATTATAATTAAAGTGTGGATGCGAGTTGATTAAAGCGATATAGTTGTAACAATTGATGTTTGAATACAAGTGTGTTAAGTCGTAGTAAACGAACTCCGAAACGTATTTTCAGTGGGAAAAGAACCACAATTGGTGTCAGAAAAAGGGATTCTTTTGCGTTCGCGATTCAAAAAGTATCTTTTAGTGAAGTTGACAAGGACAATGATTTATTTATTTATATATTTTTCTATTTATTTAATTCAAATGATTGAAAATCCTTTACAAAATATTGTAGTGAGAGTGGTTTCACTTAACGATATATTAGCGATTAAAAACAATAATGCGATAAAGTAAACGTGATACAAATCAAAATCGCTACATTGTTGGAATGTGATGTACTTAAATACCTGATAACAGCAATCTTTTTAAGACGTTCAAATTAATATGTGATAAGAATGTGACGTTAGATATTGTATTTTCGAGATCCTTCAATTTCTCTGGCGGTGAATACTTAGAGTAATTAGTATGAAATTAGGAAATAAATTATTGAAACGTGTTTGCCTCAATGCAACTTTAAAAGTAATTAGCTGCGAAAGATCAGTAGTTTATAAAGGAAAACGTCGTCAGTACACATTCGCCTGCACTCTAGACTTATGAGACTATTTGTATTGAAAAACCCATGAGACTCAATATACACAAAACGGATGAATTTCCACTGGACACTTTCTATGGAAGGACATAACGTAGTTTGGTATGGGAGGGATCCACAGAATAGGAGCATATTCTAATTCGCTTATGACCAGAGAAAAAAAGTATTTTAAAAGTGTTGATATTGTGAAAATGTGCCCCTATATTGCGTCGTGACTGATTCATAATATTATTTACATGATCTGAGAGATTTAATGATAAATTGAAAAGAACACCAAGGTCTTTAATTTGATTTAATTCTGTCATATTAATGACAGGAATGAATTATTCGTTTATAGACAATATTAGAGTTTTGAAAGGACATATCACTAAATTTATCAATGTCAACTTCTAGGCCGTTAGTGCTGCAATATTGATAAAAAACCATCAATGGCTTCTTGAGTAGTTAAAATGTTAAAGTTTATAGGATAGTAGTTAAAGTTTATAGGATTTGCAGTCATCAGCAAAAAGTAGACATTTCAATGAGCCAAAACTTGTCAAATGTCATTAATGAATAACAAGAAAAGCAGTGAACTCAGGGGCGAATCCTAAGGAACACCGGAGTAAACAGAGAAACTTTGAGAAATGTTTACCTTCAAATTTCCTACGAGGGTTCTGTTAGATAGATAGCCACTTAATCAATCAAGCAGAGTACCAAAGAACCCTATGCCACGTAATTTATTTCCTTTATCAAAAGCTTTGAAAAGGTCCGTGTAGATTGCATGTACAAGAAAAAAGGATGTAAAAGAATTGACCACATAATCATCAAATGATAAAAGATTGGTAACAGTAAATCTACCTTTCACGCTGCTGGCTGGGAATCATTGTGGAGTCCAATTGAGGAATCAAGAAGCTTATTTCATTTCCTTAAGTCTCTCTGATCTGAGGGTGGCGTATTCAACCCAGCAGGTAGCAGCGAAATTACTAAGATACTGTAATTTGAAGATTTAAAGTAAATATTAGTGCTGTAGGTATCGACATTGTGAATCACTAGGAGCTCGGTACCGAAATAGATAGAACAAAAAATTAACTTTTTTCGCATTGTAACGCTGATGTGTCTGCTGAACTTAAAATCAGTGGAAAGTTTGTTGAACAACCGCACCGAATTCTCTTTTCGCGATGAGAGTGTTAGAAGATAGCGTGGGCTAGAAACGAATAGTGCCCGAACTCACCTCTCTCAATCTGAGTAAATCACTCGCCGCTGTCGCCTCTGCTCCCAGTCGGGGAAACGGGGCTAGCTAGAACATTCTAATGAGGACGGTAGTAATACACGAGAGAAAATCGGGTGCCTTCTGAGAACTGGTGTAAGAAATGTGTAACTTGTGCATCTGCGAAGGGCCCCAGGACAAAGCCAAGAAGTGAGCTGAAAATCCATAACATAGGAGCTTCTTTCGAGAGAATCGTCATCGATGTGGCAAGACCGTTTCTGGTGTAACAGCAACGCAATTGCTACATGCTGGTAGCATCCCACTATTTCACTAAATGGCCAGAAATCTACGCTATATCAAATCAGGAGTCCTCCTGATTAGCTGGGTGAGTAGGTACGGAATTCCAAACGAGCTGCATTCCGATCAAAGTCGAAATTTTGAGTCACAAGTGTTTACGGGGTTTTGTGATATCTTGGGCATGAAGAAAACTAAAACCACTGCACTTCACCCCCAGTCCAATGGAATGGTCAAAGGTTCAGGCTTGATCGAACAGTTGACCAAAGTGGCAGAAGACAATCAGCGTGATTGGGATGATCATATTCCACTCTTTTTGATAGATTGCCGAACAGCGACGCATACTACGACTGGAGAATCGCCGTCACGTATCGTATTCGCACGACATATTTGACCATATGATCCAAATACAACAATAGAGTACGTTTCGGAGCTGCGGTAATGGCAAGACAATGAAAACGTCAAGGCGAACTCAGCTGGATTCCAGGAATATGATTTAGTGTGGCTCTACAGCCCCCGTCAGCAGAAAGGCCGTAGTCTTAAGCTGCAATCCAAATGTTTTAGACATTTAAGTAAATAAATTTTTAATTGTAGTGTTTGCAATGGCTGTATGAAATAAATACGATACTTGAGTATCATCTACCCGCTCGATGGTACTTGAGTCTTATTCTGGACAGCAAGCTCACATGGAAGGCGAATTTAGAGGAAAGAGTTAAGCGGGCTAGCAGCACGATTTATGCCAGCAAAAGAGTGCTGGGTAAAACGTGGGGTCTAAGCCCTGCTCTAACGCACTGGATCTACTTGGCGATAGCTAGTCCGATCCTTGTATACGGATGCTTGGTCTGGCGGCTAGCAGTAAATAAAACCACCTTTGCTAGCATGGCGAATAGAGTTCAGCGGTTGGTGGCCCTCTGCACTGCAGGTGCCTTAGCCTCGACTCCTCCGCTTGCTCTGGACGTCCTGCTTCGTCTCCCTCCGCTTGATCTCTTTGTTAGAGGCACTGCCGCAAAAGCTGCTGTCAGCCTTAGGGAATCAGGACACTTCAAGTCAGGATCCTTCGGCCACAGCAGTACTGAACGAGGATACGCAGGAAGCATTGACTACCTGGTTCCCACTCTGTGCTTCGAGCGGGGATATCGAGCGACTGTGGAAGATGGGCAGGAATGGAATCAGCAAATGTGCCAAGCAGCTCTTAGCATCTACACTGACGGCTCTAAAACAGCCACAGGAGTGGGTGCTGCAGCATATTCTGCAGATACAGCTATGGAAGCAGCTTTCAGGCTTCCGAATCACTGTATTCTTTTCCAGGTGGAGGTTTTTGCCATACATAAAGCCGTAGATCTGGTATATGCCAAAGACACGACAAGTGAGGAAATAAATATCTTTACGGACAGTCAAGCGGCGTAAAAGGACTGATGTCTCACACATACAAATCGAAGTGCATACTCGATTACATTCAGGCCCTGAACAGACTTGGTAACAGCAGAAGAGTCAGAGTTTTATGGGTTCCAGTCACAAGAGCATTGATGGAAATGAGAGGGTGGATGCACTAGCCTAGTATGAGGCTAGTCTTTCCCTTTCGGGATCGGTAGACATCCTTACTCTTATCCAAACGATTAAGTACTCAATCGACTCCAAAATGATGCAAGGTGCGACATGCAGATGGGCTGCAACTTAGATCTGCAGGGTAATCAAAATTCAGGGGGGGAGGGTCGTCATACAATCTCGCATCAACTAAATACCTACTCGAGTTAACGCGGACTGATCTGCTAACGACTGATTGGCATCAATCGTGGCCATTGTCTTGTAGCAGCACATGCTATGAAAATGGAACTCCTAACCAGCAACACCTGTAGAATGTGTCAAAAGCCGGGGGTCTCAGAAACAATCCAGCATCTCCTGTATCACTGTCCGGCACTGGTGAAAACCAGACTGCGATACTTCGGTGAGCCCTGACTGTGGATCTCTCGCACGTGGTGGAGCAAAAGCTGAAGGACATCCTTCAGTTTGTGAAAAAGTTGGACTGAACTTTCTTTCTCGTGGTCCATTTATCTGGTATCACTATGGACCAGTAGGTCTATGTGTGGCCTTGTGCCAGCCAGTACAACCTTACCTTACCTGAGTATCATCTGCTGCATCACATACAGTTAAAAAAATACTTCAAATAACAGCAGTCGCAATAGCAATACTTCTTGGAAAGCAATCATTCACCCACTTATTTCTCACCATTTTTGTAGCTCTCCTTGGTAACGAACTTGTACAAGATGGTGAAACGGATTCACATTGAATACAGATTAATTTGACGTTTATATGTAGCTTAAAAATAAGACAGTTCGAAAACTTCGCCTAACACCAAACATTCCCAACATCATTGAAAAAAGCCCATGGACGAACACAACTTCACATTTCCCAATTTCCTTCAATTCTCCATTCATACTGTCTCTCTCATATTCGATAGCTACGAAACAAACGAGCTTGAGAAACTTCTGCCCACCTTGTGTTTTACATTTCATCATAAACAATTTTTATTTTGCTCTAATTTGAATGGCGTAATTATGCTTTTTAAACAAGCATCTACCATCTCCAGTCCGAAATATGTCAAGGGGTACAATAATATGTATCCACAAGCAATAAAATGACGTAAAATATTTGTAATTAAATGGAGCGACAAAAGAGCCTAATACTTTTTTCCAAAGCTCTTACGCTTATTCCTCGTCTTATGATAACGAAATTTACCTCACTTCTTATAGCTAAATTGAAAATACAATGCTGGTTTCGTCATTGTGAAGAATAGAAGCTAGGGATATGATGAGTTTCAGATTTTTGTGCGTAAAATTTTATCTGAAAAATGCTGCATCACAGAATCGTAGTAACGTTGGACTTGCTTCTTTTTTAGAGTAAAAAATCAATATCATGATGGCAGTCGCTTCTAAAAACTTTTAATCTCGAGGGATTAAGAGCCCACTAAACTCTAATTGAGTAGTCCATAATTAAATTAAAGCGACTGAGCGCAATATCAGCCACATTGCCTTCTTGGGTACTTTATTCTCTTGCCTTTGGAGGCGCTTTAAGGGAAACAAACGTCGTTTTATTTACGTCACGGAACCAAGCCGCTAAGTTTCGTTGACCTTCAGCACAGTTTAGAGAAATAGATCCAGATAAATGGAAATCATTTAAGAAAAAAACTTTCGATTTAATCAGCATAACTTGTGAACAATAGCATTGTTAGTCCAGGGAAATTTAACATGGTGCTTCGGAAAAATTAGGGGAAGCTGAATTTTGGTGTGAACCTTGATACTGGCGTGTTGAACAAGATGTGAAAAGCCTCCATCGATCCGAGTGCTGCGTTACTTTTTATGTGGGGTCAAAGGTCACCAAAAGTGACCTTTCTTAAATAGCTCAGTAACGGTCACGTCTAAAAACCAATAAAATTTTTTTTTGTAACTATAACCGTTTTTCAGATATTTTGAAATAAACATCACAGTATTCACTTTCTCAACGGCATGTTCATATTATCCGATTTTGATTATGACTTGGAATCTTTGTGAGTTTGTTTTTCTATGTTTAAAAGGCCCATAAAAAACACATATACGATCATATCTACCACACTCCAGGCTAGGTGGAAAAGTGTGCTCCGAAAAGTTATATATATGAAATAATACAGAATAATCGTGTAAAGCCATTTGTTTACTTTCCTGAACATATTTTAAGCTACTTTAATATATTTAATGTACTATCTCAGTCAAAGTAAATGCTGATGCACAAATTGTACGCAGTTGCAATTGTACGAGGGTTGATCCAAAAGTAGTGATAATCGGCTATTTCCAGTTTGCATAAAATTTAAAAATTAAAAATTTTACTACCTCATATACCCACTGAGTCAGTATAAAAAATCATATGAATAGGCCACGATTCCAGGGAGGTACATTCATTTGAATACGAATACTCGAAGAGAGATCATCAAAATGGAGAAAAACGAAACTAGAGTGGTCATTGGTGGAAGCACAAGGGAATTCTGTTGCTCCATATTCCACCATTGCATGCTGGCCCAAGGAGTTTAAGCTGGGAAGAACATCCACTGGAGATAAATACAGCGATGGACGTCTATCCACGTCCCTGACTGAAGGCAACGTGCAAAAAGTCGAAGATTTCGAGTTGGCAGATCAAAGATTGACTATCGCATACCGCTGAAGTCAAAAGGATCTCGTATGGCAGGTTTCAATGAATCGTTGCCAACGAATTCTATCTGAACAAGGCCTCTACGCGTTGGTTGCCGAGAAAGTTAACCGACGAGCAAAAGGAGAAACGAGTCGCCATTTCGAGGGTGAAAAGTTCCAGGCAGATCTGAAGTCACGTTTTGTAGCCATGGACGAGACCTGGATCCACCATTTTTATCCAGAAACCTAACAGCAATGGTGAAATATTTGGGAAAAGAAGCCAATATATCCTGCTTTTCCTATGCAGAGCAAATAAGAAGATTGCGGGAGGCTATTGAGGAAAAAAGACGAAGCAAACTGTGAGCCAGAGTAATTATTTATTTATTTAACCAAACAAGGTAACAAAACAGTAACAAATTTAAACTTAAACTGTTTTCCTTAACCTAAATTACAATAACATTTCCAAGTGTCAGTAGACTTTATTGTCTAGTACTTAATTCAATATGGTTAGAGAAATAATTTGGATTAAGAATTTAAAGCAGTATATAATTTTTTTTTTAATAAAGGTTAATATAAGGTATAATATTTTCCAGCATCTATTTATCGGCTCCCTGTCTCCATATATAGTGTGATGTTGATGCTCATTGAGGAGACGTGTGTGCCTAGTTTGTCTTACGGGATTATTGAAAGTGATTTTATTACTAAGATATTCTACGTTAACCAAACCTCTAATAACATCAAAGATGAAGCATGAGGATAGTACCGCTCTCCTTGAAGAAAGTGTTGCCAGATTTAAGAGTTTAAATCTGTAACTATAAGTTGGAAGACTTTCGAAATCATGTGGATTATAGAGATCTATCTCTCAAGGCAAAAAGCACGAACTGCTTTTGGACAGATTCCAGTTTATTGCTATGAATATAGAAAAAAGGATTCCAGACGATGCAAGCGTATTCGAGTAGAGGGCGAACTAAAGACATAAACAGAGACCTTGTAACCCATACGTTCTTAAATTCTTTCGCACGTCTTTTAATGAATCCTAGCTGCTTGCTAGCTCTAGCAAGAACTCTGTCTTACTGAAGATTGAAACGCCGCTTTTTATCCAGAATGACACCGAGATCCACGACACTATCATCATTTTTCAGGAGCTGATTATTCAGGTGATATTCGAAATTAAGAGTAGAGGTCTTGCGGGAAAAACTTATAGCATGGCATTTTTCAACGTTAAGAGTAAGTTTATTCTGCTCACAGCATTACACCAGTGACTGAAGTTTCAGCTGGAGAAAATTTGCATCTAATTCCGACTGAATAGGGTGATATATTTTCAGATCATCTGCATAAAAAGGTGCGGAATGTCGGATAACACCTCCGAGAGATCAGAAACAAAAACATTGAACAAAAGCGGCCCTAGATGGCTGCCTCGAGGTACCCCAGATGAGACGGTAATTTTTTTGGAAAGACGGCCTTGGTATTTAACGTGTTGCGTTCGATCTCGAAGGTAACAATTCAACAATTTTAGAAGGCTTCCTGAAATGCCAAATTTTTGGAGTTTAAGTTTCAACGCGGTCAACGCGGTCAACATGGTCAACTGTTTCATCAAGACAACGCACCTGTTCACAAGGCTGCAGTTGCGATGGCTGCAATTCAAGAAACAGAATTCGAGCTGCTTGAACATCCGCCTTATTCGCCAGATCTAGCTCCCAATAACTTCTATCTCTTTCTTCGGCTCAAGTGAAGTGATGGCCGCTGTTGGCGCGTTTTGGGAGAGTAAAGACAAACAATTTTCTAAGCGTATCATGGGTTTGAAAAAAAGTGGACTAAATATGTAAGCTTCTTAGGAAACCATGTTGAAAAATAAATATTTTTCTTAAGTCTAATCACCTTGGTTTATATTGATTATCATTACTTTTGGATCAACAATGATATTTTAAGAATAATTTGCTTGAACTTTGCAAAAACTAGTTTCATTAACTCGCTAGAAAATTTCGAATTGGATGACGAGCATTTAGTTCGAAATGGATATATATTTAGGACCAAAATTCATTGCGTATTTTGAAGAAGATACAAAATTAAAAATAAAAAGAATAGGAAAAGAGTTTTACTTTACGATATTTAAGGGGGTAGTACCGGTTATAATTTTGAAAAAAGCAGTTTTTTGTTTCTTGCATTTTTCAATTTACTATACCTTCAGAAATCACGTAACAAAATTTTGTTAAGATATTCCTAAAAATAAAGAAGTTACGGCAGTTTACGGCAGACCACTGCTTTGAATTACTGCGAAAAAAAAAGATGAAGAGCGCATAAGTCTGGCAGAAAAAGCAGTAAAGGAAGCGCGTTTGGCCTAAAAATACTGCCCAACTGCAAGAGCAACTGGCTTATGTGGACTCAAGAATACTTACGTATGGTCTAGAAAAAGCGGCAGACTGAGCAATTGTAGGTGATAAAAACGTATTTTTAAATAATATTCAATAAATAAATGAAAAAAAACTTTAAACGCGTTTTTCTCGAAATGGCGTTTTTTCAAACTGCGGACACTTATTCTCCGGACTGGCCGAACCGATTTAAATCAAATTTGGTGCACTACTTTATTCAAGTATCTTGTGGGGTAGTCTACCACAATATAGGCCAAAAGTTAACCCAACAAAATTTGGGAAGCGAAAAAAGTGAAAAAAATACGATTTTTCGAAAAAAATATTTTCAAACGACCGCCATTTTTGTTTTGACTATTTTTTTAAAAATATTGTGGTAGATTACCACGTAAGAAACATTTCTCTTTAAAATGCGGTTTGGTTTTTTTGTTTCAGATTCTTCATTTCTGAGATTATCTGTCCGCAGTATGACGAGGCATTTTTCGAGACGTCAGCTTTGGCGCCCTCTATAAATAAGTAGAAAAATGAAAAAAACAAAAACCTATTTTTTTTTTTGTTATCTTCAAAACGCGTATTTTACCCATGCAAATGTTAAAGTTTATACAAAATAAAAGAGGTGTAAAAAAAATATTGAAAATTAGGCTGTTTTTAGCATTCTAACCGGTACTACCCCCCTAAACAATTCAAAGAGAGATTACGATAATGATAATTTGCAGACAAATATGTCTGCAGCCAAAAATTTTGTCAAAAAGTGTTGGCTATGGGAGATCTATTATCAATATCGAATGGATAGATTTAACAGTGAATTCTTCAAATTATTACACCTAACAGCAGAGGAATTTTAGATAAATATAGAAAAATAAACAAAAATTTAAGATGCGTGCATGTTTCCACATTTAACTAAGACTTCAAAGTATGCTTTTGTTTAGTCACATTCAAAAGCTGAGTCGGAAAGAGTTTTCTTCATTGTAACCGACGTCACATAGAATTAGTAGAAATTCACTGAACATTTGTTGCCTCCGTTCAAATGTTCAGTCTAGAACTGTTACCTGAATTGGTTTCAAGCCGACTGAAATACATTTCAGTTTACGCAATGCCCAGAATCTATTTGATTGGTTCGAACATGATTAAAATATAAAATAATAATAAAATGGGCATGTCTTTTTCCTTAAAGAAATATAAGTTTTCTTTGAAATTTTGTATGAAAATTTGAAGGAAATCGAAACACTACTTTTCACTTTTACGTTTCATTTATTGCACACTTAAAAACTGAAACGGCAACACTCGCCTGTAGACAGTGCTGTCGTTTTACTGCAATTGCAATATATCTATTGCATTTGACAAAATTTACTACTTGTTTAATCTAGCTAGCATATTTAGTAAGTTAATTTCGCTCTGTTTAGTTGTATATGCAACTGCTAGCCATTTTGAACTAAGACTGAATAGGAATTTCCCCAATTCTTAATTCTGGAGATATAACTATATAGTGCAATTTTTTGTTTTAAATATGAAAAAAATGAAATTAACAATAGTAAGTCCTTTTCACAGTGACAAATCGAAATTGATAATAAACTAGAATCTGTAATTAATTTTTTTAAAAATTATATATTTTTAATATGCTTCGTTATATTTTTCAAATAGCCAATAGTTGTATTTTAAATGCATTAAGAAGACTTATACATATGTGTACACACATGCATTACACATATCTATAGAAAAATTTATATAAAATAAAAAAATATAGTACACATATTTATAGAAAAATCACTCTATTGCACACTATTCCAATAATTCATTTACATAATAGAGCCGTAAAAATTACTTAATTTAAAAATTTTTAAAAGCCAAAAAAATTTTCCTCCCTCTCCCCATTCTCGTCATTTTCGCAGATTTTTTCCGATCTCCACGTCCATTTCGTCCATTTACACAGCCATTTTTATACAAAAACAACACATTTTTAAAGCTTTCGAAATGAAGTGGGAGATCAGAATCATTTTAGAACTAAAAAAACACGTCGTTTTTCGGATTTTTCCTAGTCGGACATTTCCTGCAACAAAAATAAAATTTTACTGCACAAAGAAAAATAAACGACAAAAAACGATGAAACGACAGCACTGTTCAAAAATTTGCCTTCAAAAACTAGTTTGAAGCTTTACTG
This sequence comes from Nemotelus nigrinus, assembly GCA_947369275.1. NCBI lineage: Eukaryota > Metazoa > Arthropoda > Insecta > Diptera > Stratiomyidae > Nemotelus > Nemotelus nigrinus. The sequence goes on from OX376373.1 coordinate 191,976,325, forward strand.
TTTCTGCGAGCACCGAATATGTGCTAAGCCTAGATATGCACCAGCAATGCGTTCCACATACTTTTATTTCAGCGAAATTCTCGCCAGATGACACTATTTCGCGGTCAAAAATTCACTGGGTTTACAGCAGTCGGACCAAAAGTGACCTGACCTAAAGCGCGGACTAAATGAACTTAGTCCTCAGGTGTTTACAATGAACCCGACCTAAAATTTGCTTAGGTGGAATTTAGTCCTCGTCCGTATATGACAGCTGTCATTTAGTTTAATTTTCCTTCATGCACTGTATTTATCGTTTCATTTGTCTCTCAAACATGTTTATTTCAATGATTTTGTGTCAAAGGGGAATGTTATGAGCTTATATTCAACATACATACATTATTAATAGTCGCACAAAAATCAATGTTTAGGTCGCGTGTGTTTACAACGATTATAGTCCACGACCTATATTTAGGTCAGGTCGCTTGAAATCGTGGACCGACCTAAATTTAGGTCGGTCCACGAGTGTCTACAGCACGTGGACTAAAAAATTTAGGTGGAATTTGGTGTTTAGTCCGCGGACTAAACGTCCGCTGTAGACGATACTATTGACAGTGAAATGTTTTCTTCTTGGAACACAAGCTAGATAACAGACAGATGACATATGTTTATTGCACAGTTGACCGCTTGTGTGCCGGTATTACGTGAGTCGTCGAAAGCCGTTTAGTCCTGAAAATTGTTTGAGTGTGAAATATGTCTTGGAATCCAGAAGAAAACGTGTCCGATAGTGAAGAGGAAGAAGAAACCTCTGAAGCAAAAGGACGAGAGGCTTATATTTTCGTTGTGGATTCTATACTGTTCAAAGACTACGATAATTTCAAAGAATGTTTGGAGATCATTCGGGACGCATTTCTCAACGGAATTCTTACCCGCGGAAGGGATCTAATTGGGATGATTCTGAATAACACGGAGTACAGTCCACCTCCAAAAGATCCAACTGGTTTGGAAAACATTGTTACGTATAAAAATACAGCCGTATTCATTCCGTTGCGCCCACTTTCCAAGGAAGCGGTCGACTATTTTTTTAATTTTCAGTCCCCTGATCATTTTGGCTTTGAGAGTAAATATGGATATGCACAAGGTAATTTTGCCAATATGATTTGGCTGTGCACGAATATGTTCCAGCAATGTGGCTACAAACTTTCCTTGCCGTCCGTCATTTACTTTACTAACCTGGAGTCGCCACACGAAGTCGATTCAAATGAATTTCAACAGGCACTTAGAAAAGCAAAAGATTTGAATGAAATTGGCATCGATTTCACGGTAGTGCCTATGTGTGATGAATTTAACTATGACATTTTCTACAAGGAGTTTTTCTGTACTGCTACGGATACCGAGCTCGATGGATACGTTCCGGAGCCACCGAAACGTGTTAGAAACACGATTGCGAACAGAATGATACGAAGGAACTTTCAAACACACTGTACATCATATACAAACTGGAAAATCGGCGAAAACTTGAACATCTCTGTTGGAATCTATAATTTCTATAAAAGAAACATTCATCCGAAGCCAGTACAGCTGTTCCGCGAAGACAATTCTTTGGTGGAAACGAAAAGGAAACTTAAATTATACTCCACCGTCGATGAAGATGAGGAGCGAGAGTGCCTACCCAACGATCAGAGGTAAAATTTTGTTGTCGTTTTTGCTCGATGTTTTTCTCAATCGTGATATCTTAAAAACAAAAAGGTAGACTGCAGCAAAGACACGTTCATTGTAGGAACAAATGTTTTTAGTAAAGTAGGTTTAAATGGAGGCTGGGTAAACGTATTTTTAACAGCCTTTGCAGTCTAAATGTTTTACAGTAGACGAGACTAGTTGGTTTCAGCAGATTTCTCGGAACTTGAAATTCTCGAATGTCAGGGTACAACTAATACAACTAAGTTGCGCAACGAAACAAATTTACTCAAACTTTCTTCGACAACAAATATTTTCAAATTTCTGATTTCACTCCTAGGCGTTGACGACAACGAGGAACTATGTTGCTTTGGAGCTAGTGAAGAATTGCGCTCAGCTATATTTTATAGCCGCAACAGATGCTTTAATATGCTTATGGTGATCATTAGCTTGCAAGATTCTTCAAGTGTGGATACTTCTTTTGTGCCCTGGTCGAGAATCTTAGAATATCCATCCTATTGTTACTGACCGTCGATTTTATCGAAGAGCTTCAGAGCCTTGTCGCGTCAGTATACATATGGCAATTGTCTCTATCCGTAGATCATTGTGTGCCTTGGTACTGTGTGACTGAGGTCGATGATGCTCAGCACACATTCTTTATGTGCAGTCGCTTCGCAAGTTTGAGGCGCACCATTGAGTCCACGATTGGCCTGGCAACGCCTGAGACGATCGTGGATGCAATGCTACGAAACGAGGAGAACTGGCGCGCAGTCTCATCATATGTTGAGAAAGTGCTGCGTATAAAGCGGGAGGGGGGGTCGCCTTACCGACCCATGAACTGTGGTAGTTTCTGAAGTCCGTGTTTACCGATGGGTGAGTCAGCACGACCGGGTCGAAGCAGTGCTTAGGCGGGTCTCGATTCGGAACTTCGTGGGCTTGTAGATGGTCATTTTTTTAGTGAGTCAAATATCATACACCCCGTGGTGATAGGTCACCCGGGGATCTGGTTAGCAGATTTTTTTGCCATCTACACTAGGGAAAAAAAAAGAATTAGCCCATATGCTCAGGGCTGGTAGGGATGGGAGTGTTTGATTGGCTAGTTTTGGTTGGAGGCTGAAAAAGGAATTTGGAAGAGAGAAAAGCAGAGGTCTTCGAATTGCGCGGTCAGCCCTCATAGCTCGCAGAGTGTTCGCCTCCACAGTTTTCGCATTTCCGTTTTTCTTATTTCAACTTTTTGTTGTATGTCTGTTTATATGTGAATTTGTCCAACTTATTTGTTTTGGTATTTTGTATCTTTCTTATTCTTATTATGTGATTTTGGTGCGGGGTAGGGAGAAAGAACAAGAGAGATGTTAGTGATATCTTCGCGTTTGTCAGTTTGCGTAGCCGGATCTAATTACTCTCGATGGATTTATGTCGGGATTGAACTCATTCTCGGATGACATTTCTACGTCCTTTGCGCTACAGTTATTATTTGTCGATGCGTCGTCTATAGAAGTTCGGATTAGTTGTCGTTACAGGAGAGGAGGTATTTATTTTTTTTTCCTTTCGTTCGGTACTCCTATGATCTCGCTCATTTTTTCCGTTAATTTTCAAAATAGCTCGTCATTGCGTTGCAACAGTTCACGGTTGCGTCTTTCTTCGGCTAATATTGTGTTTACACTACACTCTAAATCAGGTAGATTTAGGAATTGTCAAGTTGATCAGGTGAAGCGTTCACCCTGTTTCGAAGTGATTTGGAGAGAGAAGATTTGGAGCGAGAAATGTCATTCAAATTCATGTGCACATTTTTTTACGTAAAAATGTTGCAGGAACATCCAAGAAAGAACATTTTCATTTCATACAACTGACCCTTTCCTTTTTTGTCCAATTTCCGCTATTTTAGAACGAATGACATTTCATTGAAATCCACTCTTCCTCTCATGGATGGAATTCAGCACGCTCTGAGAACAATTGAGCCGGGACAAAATTCACAATAGTACCTGATTTATACTGAATTTTATTAATTTTAATTGTTATTAATTTAGTTAAATTTAGAGTTCTAAATCCTAGCTTTCAACTACTGTCAGAAGCCGAGACAAATGTATGGTTAATCAGGTAGATTTGTGGTCGATTTAGCTCTAAAGCGATCAGCTGATCGAAATCGCCTGATTTATAGCCCGTTCACATATAAATCTAAAAAATTAAAAAAAAAATTGAACATAAAAAAATAGAAAATGCGTACTGACTTTTTCTCAGCCAATATATCAATTTTTATTATATTGGTTTTGAATACATTGTTTTTCCCCGTTACTAATTGCATGTTGACATTTTTAACTAAGAACACTACAAATAAGTATGAACTTGCTGAATATCTACGACCATCAAATTAAATCAACAACTTTGTTCAAAAAATGTATTTACTTCCAAAAATCAATATGGAAATTACAAATCAATCATTAAAAACAAACCCTTATTGTTTACAACAAAGCCTACCCAGAAATCAAGATTATGTTAAATTTAAAAATTCTCAATTTTCGTAGGAAGCTATTGACCGTCGGCGGAGAAAAAGTTTATTTCACTAATGAGGAGCTACACCATATGAAATGTCCGATGGGGCCTGGTATACAGTTGCTAGGATTCAAGCCACGTGAATCACTTAAGCTAGAAAATTTTCTAAAAAGTGCTGACTTTTTGTTCCCCAACGAAAAATACCTAAGCGGTTCTACGAAGCTTTTTCGAGCTCTCTGGGAAAAATGTATCGAGAAAAATAGAATTGCTTTTTGTGTCCTCGTCAGAAAACGTAACAGTTCGCCGGAATACGTCACTCTGGTGCCCGTTAAAAATGATAACGACTTACAGACAAGCATATATAGTGAGGGCTTTCACATTTGGTATTTGCCATGTTATTCAGATTTCCGCCGTTTAAGTCTCCCTGAAAGACCTTCGCATGAAGACTGCGAAGAAGATGTTAAGACAATGGTGAATCTCGTCAAAAAGTTAAGAATCAAATACACCCCAGAAAGTTTTAAGAATCCTAGTCTTTCGGCTTTACGTGCAAATCTTATTGAAGTTGCCTTCGATTTGGAAATTCAAGATCCAGTTGATCTCAATAGTTTGGAATGCATGGAAATCAATGAAACAGAGTTAAATAAGGTTGTCGAACGCTTCAAAGATGACATTGAACTGATTGCTCCGGTAAGTTGTGTTAAATTTTATTCAATATTTACTATTTTTGTATTGTGTGTTTCCCAGGATCCAGTCGAAGAAAATATATCGCAAAAGCGAAGAATGGCTGGGAATCAAAGTCAGAGATCAAAAGCAGTTAAAACAATTGGGGCGGTTACACGAGAAGCGATTGACTTCCATATCGCAAACAACACAGTAAGTATTTTACCGATATTACAGTATTTGATCAATGTTACATCTGTGAAACTGATACTTATCACCGATCTAACGTATTTGCTCATGAATTTATGATAGCATATTTAAATGGATTGAAGTTTATAAGTTAGAAAAAGATGAACAGAGTTCATTTTTATAATTGCTAGGAACCGTAATTTATGCGTATCGTTCACTCTTGATTTTTTGAAAAAATGAGCAGTACAGTTGATTTGAATAAAATTATTCAACTTAATTCTAACGGAATTTTCCAACCATTGTGTATTGAACAGTGGATAATAGACAATAAAAAAACTAATGTTCAAAACTTTCACTTGAATGCAAAGTAATTCACGCTGTTATTTAAAAGTCGCTTCGAGTCTTATGGTCCCCAAGAGATTTCTAAAAGCACAAAACACTATTTTTTAAATGTTTTAAAATCTCAAGAAACTGATTTCTAAAAGCTTTCCCACATCTTATATCATACTAATTCATTGAATTTGGAGTGTTAGCGCACCAAAAGAATAAGGAATGTTGCACCGATGAACTTCGTAAATTCCAGTTAATTAAATTTAATGATATATCTCTTATTATCTTATCTTATACATCTCGTGTTCTCTTGCAGCTCGAAAAACTCACTGTAAAAGACTTAAAAGAATACCTACAAGCGAATAGTGTCAGCGGTATTTCTAATGCGAAAAAACCAGCCCTTATCGAAAAAGTGCTTAATTTGCACGGAAATGCTTAATAAGTATTTTAATAAATAAAACGCATCATTCTGTTAATACTTTATACCTGTATAATTTATCCCTGTGAAATAAATAATTTTAAGTAAGTAAAAACTAGTACTAAAGTTAGTTTTATCAAATAGCACATATGATGTAAAATATAAGAGGTAAGGCCAAGTTGTCAACTTGATCGGTGAAAGCTTCGACAAACGAACTTATGAATATTGCGAATCCTGTGGTTAACTTGTCCACTTGGTTTAAATGTATGTACCCAGCGGTTATCAATATGTATACAAACATTATCTGGCAAACAATGTTTCCAATCGTACCTTCAACTGTCTTATTTGAACCTGAAATATCAATAAGAAAAGTTACTTAAGGGCTAGCACTCGTGAAAAAAATTTATCTTATAGCTAAACATTTCAAGAATATAGTCCCAAAAACTGAAGTCAATCAGAGCAAAACTCTCGACGTTGTTGAATACTTATTCCCATCTTCTCTATCATTGTAGCTCCGACAGCTCGGAGTTTAGTAGTCATTTTGTCAAAACAATTTTTTAAAAGTCCGTGTTCACTGCCATTTAAAAACCACATTACCGATTCATTTCAAACTTGGCACACACTTTCTACATGTAAAATACTTGTCCTCAACGATAAGTTTTGGAATTTTTGTTTACATTAAGGGGGTTTTTCACCTACAAAAAGGCCAAATTTTTTCGTGAAAAATAGAATTTTTCAGTTCAAATGATCAGCAAAAACGAAAAAATTGAAATCAGGGAACGTAGGGGGAGGATTTGATGATACTTTGACTAAATTTTAATGATCTTTGATTTCCGATAATTTTCAGCTGAAATACAATGAACACCGCAAATCGTCTTTTTCCAAAGACGTTTTTGAAAAACCTTTGACATCGGTTTGTTTGTAAAATTTGTAAATTTACTCTACCCATGTTTCTAAAAACAAATTCGTAAAAAAAATTGTTTTTTTACCCTGAAACCCTTACCCTTCCCTTAAATTAACGTCTGTAAACGCATAATAGTTTCAAATAAATAAGGTAAATCCGAAAAGTATTTTTTTTTTTTTAATTAAACAGCAGCCATCCGTACCGAGTAGATAAGATGCGTCGCAATAGTATTATTTCGGTGAAAGTTCTAGTTACTCATGTGTTTTCCTAGATACTACAGATGGTTTGCTACTAATATTTCATAATATTACTTAATATGAATATATTTTTTAAGCGGTATCGTAATTTCTTAACTACAATATTACTAATGTAACACTAATATTAGGAACTATTAGGTAAAACAAGTATTTCGTATTTAGTATTATGTATCTTAGTTTCATGGCCACGAACGAAAGAGTTTAGTAGACTTTTTCGACAAGTTCATCTAGATTCAGCGCCAAAAATATATCATCTACCCGCTATTACACCAATTGTAAAAAAAAACAGTTTAAACAGTGAAAGTATTCCGTCATTCAAATGCAGCATTTAACCGCCTGCTTTACTATTTTCGCCTCATTCTCACTAATAGCAGAAGCTCATACATTTTTCAATTTGGAATGCTATTATCCTTAAGTTTCGTAAAAAAACGCGACTATTGAGCAGATATACGATAATTTAACAAATACTACGTCATCATGCGCTAAAATATCACTTAATTCAAAATATAAATAAATATCTTAACGAATATAGCGATATCTCCTAAAACAAATCTTTACTATTCACAAAATAGGTAATGTTGTAGCGATTTGCGAATAGGAGGATCTCAACTAGTCCAACTAGAGCCTGCCAATAGGTTTGATAGAAGCTCGTCAACGGACCAAAAAAAAAAATTGTTTCCCCCTGGAGCAGAGTGCCCTCGAAATGGTCGTAAAGGCATTGTAGGGATCAAAATATGGAGAGGCGGCAGGGTATCTCAACTTGATCGAAGTCCAGTCAGGAACCTGCCAACTGGTTTGATGGTTAATCAACAACGAGGCAAAAAAAGAATTAATTGCTCCTGGATCAGGAGCAAATGGAAATAAAGACCCCGACGGATGCTATTGGACTAGCTTGGGATTGGTGGCTAGGATTTCATGACACGAAAATAACGGTACCACCTCCTCTGCCAGAGAGTATGGTTTCTATATAAGTGCTAATTGGGAAAACGGAAATAGACTCCGGGTTTCAGGAGTGTTTCCTGAATGAGGATTATGCCGACCATACATTCAAAGAGGAATTGCCTGTTTTTCTGTTTTATTGCTTATAGAATTCGCATTCCACATGAGGACAGAAATTTGGTTAGATCGAGGAAGCTTTTTAGAGAGAGTTTTGGTCACTGGGAATGCAGAAAACATTCCTTGCGCCATTTTCATCATCATATTTTTCATCATGAATATAAATCACTTCTGTGTGTCAGAGAAATTTAGTTGAAGTATTCTGCACTCGGGATCTGATTAGAGTATTGCAAGGGCAAGTTTGGTTTTTGGTTACTATGGTCCTTTGTTGGTTTAGCCTCAGGGATAGCAGCTGATCTTCGCTCTTTCGCGATCTGCGTAATTGATATTAGATGTTTAGGCCATCCTCCATAACTGGCGGGGTCTTTTTCACCGCCATTTTTTATACTTTGCTTTTTATGGAGTCACGTCTAGTCATGGAGACACCGTTGCAGCGACAAAAATGCACGACATTGTGCGCACTGCATGCTGGTGGCCATGCTTTTTCAAAGATGAACCTGGCGAGGGCGTTACTGACAATAGTAAATGGTACAGAGCGGTGGTAAACCAGTTTTTGTTCCCAAATTTGCGTCATATGGATATGAGAGATATGTGGTTTTAATAAGACGGCGCTGCGTGCCACAATGCGACCGCAACCATCGACTTATTGAAGACAAAATTCGGAAATCGCATTATCTCGAGATCTTTGGTGGGACTTTTGTAAGTAGCATCACGGTCAAGTACCGTTTTCGCGTTTTTCAGATCGACAAAAATTTACTCGTTGACTGTCATGGCAGCCGCAGACAAACGCCTGAATACGTTTCTTGTACGCCCGCCAAGCTAAGCTCATGCCCCACTGTACGACGAAAGCTTGGAACCAGAGGCAGTTTTCAACATTTTCGCTTGGGAGTGAGGCTATTAAACAACAACTTATCGCTGTTCAAGGTCTGTTAATATTTCGTTATTAATCAGTTATTTGTCATTAGAACCTAATTCTTTTGTTTTTAATTAAACTAATGTATTGGCTGAAGTGCCGAGTATATTAGATTTAGCGTTTATCTTTATTTTGTTAAAGTGCCGAAGGTTAAAAACAGTTAGGTAGAAAATTTTATATAATGTATAGTATATTTTATTTTAAATTCTATTTGTTTTATAGTATATTTTATTTTAAATTCTATTTAATCAAAACACTTACTTGGCCAGTTGTGCTTTCCTATCGTTGAACCTATTGCGCTAGCAGCCATATCACCTACTCCAACAGTTAAAACTCCAGCCAACAATGGCACTAAGTTATTAAGAGCATTATCTGTAGTTGTACATGCATTTGGGCTAATCCACATTGGCAGCGAACAACCAATCAGCAGATAGAAAGGAGTTAATGCCACTATGCCTGAATCCTTTTCATCCGCAAAAACATTGAACGACTTCTCCAATGAATCATAGAGTGGTGGAATTTGCAAAACTCGAATTGTTTCTATGACCGTAATGACTCCCAGTGCCACACCAGACGCTATATACAAAAAGGTACACTGATATAGCAGTCCGGGAACATATACAAATACAACAAGCAAATGGAATAGCTTTCGTACTACGGTAGAAGCTTTTTCCATCTTCCTCAATCTCCAGTTAACGGTTGTTATTGTTGCTCCTACCAATCCCAAGTAAAGAGCAACTATGCACAACTGCAAACAAGAAAAAATTCAATAGCGTAATTTAAAAAGACTTATTAAAATGTAATACATATACATATGCTGATAATACTACTCTGAGAAGGAAATATATTTGTCTCGGAAATGCATCATATTTGTGCTGATCATATTTTGAGTAGAAACATATATTATTTTCGGAAAAATATATTCCATTCCAATCTTTAGTCAATATCAAACGTTGTGTAGAGTGAGGTCCAGCTACTGTGTGTTTTTCGTTAAAATCTCCTGACTGGATCGGAATTTATAAGGCAAAGAGTAGTTTTTTTTTCTTAATGATTTTTCAAGATAGCACGACTGCCACAGGGTTGCCTACATTTCAAAATCACAACTATCAGACCTGCTCCTACTTAAGACCAATACAATAAAATATAGTTCTTTTTTTCCTAAAGAGCGAAAAATTTTCAGGAGGTTCGATGATTCGAAGGTTTCCGATTTCAGTGCTTGTCGTAGCTAGCATGTTGCCAGCATGTTCGTAAAAAACTATTTTAGCTTAGAACTTATTAACATCAATGCGTCTGTCAAAAGTTGTCGCATTTCAAAATTTTGCGAATTTTCTCGACTTTTTTAGGCACCTAGCGCACAAGTAGGGGTTAAAATTTCCAAAATGTTATCAGATCCATCGTGGAAATAGGTTAAAAATTTATTTGCAAGCTTAGTTCTTTTGAAAGCCATTTGTTGGTAGCAAATTTTTTCCAACCTTAAGGCGGCTTTTATAAGATTTTTTGGGTACTGTTTAGGTTCTTGCAGGTCCTTTTAGGTACTTCTTAGATTCTTTATGGGCCCTTTCGGTATTTTATAGATTCTTTTTAGATACTTTATGGATACTTCTAGACCTTTTTTTTCACCTAATAAAATTACTGATGATAGTTATATTATAACACATTTCTTCTTTGGTTTTCACGAAGTATTCCAATCATTTTTTTACCCTAAGCTAATGGCTGGCTTGGTTGCTCAAGAGGTTGAAAAAGCCTTCTTCCTAAATCGAATGGTTTTTGTAAGGTTATTCAAAATTGAAATTTAACTAAGTGGTTTCAAAAGTATCTACTATTTTCTCATCAGCCATCAGTTCATAGTGCATATTTGACTGATGTGACCACCCACAGTGAGAGATTATTAATTTTTATTTACAATAGTTGATAGAACGATAATATTCACTCATAAAGATTATTCATTTGCGATCGCTTTTTCCCTTCTTGTCTTTAATAGAATAGACAACGTATACTGGTTCTGAAGCTTTTCAAGCAGACAATATCTTATACGGGAATATGGATCATTTTTGAGGAATAGCAAGCCTTCCGATAGCAGAATCAAATGAGATGATTAAAAATTTAACTAAGTGGTTTCTAAGTTTATTATGACGGTTTTATATATGTTTTCTAAAAACATCGTGCGCCTAGTTCAGTTAATTCTAAACAAAACAAAACCTTTAGTGGTAATAAATAGGGAATATTCGAAGCTTCGATATGTTCCAGCCGGAATGACGCAAGGATCATGTCTACGACCTTAACTTTACACCCATATACACATTAGACATATGTGGGCTATATGTATCTAACAAGTGCATATTGTACTATATTTTATTGCCCTATTGTGTAACTGTATAGAACTGTAAAAATGACAAAAATTAAATAAAAACACTAGTGCATTAAAACGCAATTCGTTCATAGAATTCGAAGGTTTATCAAAGGAAGAATCAGAATAGCATTGCTTCTTATTTATATTACTTATATGAACTTATGAACGCTTACCTACCCGTCGAAAATCACCCATGATGAAATTCCAAAGGGTTACAACTGGAAAGTCTTTGGTAACTGGAACTATACATACAACAGCCACTAAAAAAACCATCAAGGGATAGAACACCAACGGGCTGCGCAGACATTTGAAAAGATACAATAGTGCTAGTGTACCTACCAAACATATCAAAGCCGTCTACATGAAATATATCAAAGCAAATTAGAAATATGTCGTAGCTTTGAACAAGAAATACTTACAATCATAATAGCATTCATTTCACCGATATGTGTGGATGGAGGACGACTAATAAAATGCGGAATTTGCAGAGTCCCATTTAGTAGAAATAGTAGTAATCCTTGGGTAGCAACACTTGCTTCGCCATACGAAAAACTTTTAGGAAGCGCTCGAAGCAATGCGAAATAAACAAATTTGTACAAAAGCGTTGTTGAAAACCCCCAAAATGTACTAACGATGATATTTTGTTGCATGAAGACTTGGATGAAAACTGTGAGGAAAATCCCGGGCAACAAAGTAAGCAATATCTCCATAAACTTATTAACTCTGAAAGAAATACATATGAACGTAAAGATTGATTGGAAACATAGTCCCAGCGAAGCAAATGACGTCATTTTATATTCAAATATAGATGAGCTTTTCGAATATCGGGCATTGTTTGCCACATATGCAAATGGTAAGAGAATGCACATCCAAAATCCAGGTGATGCATTTATCCTAAAACGAAAAAGGTAAGTAGGTATAAAATATTCATATTGTCTCAATAAAATAGTGATAACATTGATATATATATATATATATATATATATATATATATATATATATATATATATATATATATATATTTATATATATATATATATATATATATATATATATATATATATATATATATATATATATATATATATATATATATATATATATATATATATATATATATATATATATATATATATATATATATATATATATATATATTTATAAATATATATATATATATATATATATATATATATATATATATATATATATATATATATATATATATATATTTATATATATATATATATATATATATATATATATATTTATATATATATATATATATATATATATATATATATATATATATATATATATATATATATATATATATATATATATACAGCCTTGGCCAAAAGTATTAGGCACCCCTTCAAAACACATGTAATTTGAAACGTGTGTTAAAATTGATAATTTCTTTTTATATTTACGATACTGGTTTGTCCAAACAATAATAACAGCGATAAACGATCTTCTTTGAAGAGCCATAAAACATCTGGCGTGCAAATTCCAGGAAATAGGGTATTTGAGAAATTGTTGAAAATATTTTGTCAGTCTTCAATTGTTACTTATAGGGCAAGGTTGCTTGTTTTTAACGCCACTTTTGATGTGATGGTGTATTTCTGTATGTTACGCTTCAGAATACCCCAGAGGTGTTCAATAGGGTTCAGGTCTGGGGACTGCGCTGGCCAATCTAATAATTCGATATTGTTGTCTCTAAACCAGCGCATCGTAATCGCCGATTTGTGACAAGGAGCATTATCTTGTTGGAATTTGACTCCACGTAGATTCGTGTCACCAAAAATGCGCGTTAACGAAGTCATTAGTACAGTTTCCAGCACATTTATGTACTTTTCACTGTTTAAACGGTCTTCACAAACGAACATCTCGCCAACTCCATCAGCAGCCATGCCACCCCAAACCATGATACTGCCTCCTCCATGTTTAACTGTAGGCACCACGCAATCTGGATGATATTCCTCATCAACGCGCCGCCTAACAAAGGTCACACCAGGTGTTCCAACCTGTTTATTTTTTTTTTTTAAATTTTCTGAAATCAAGGCCTCCGTAAAAAATTACGGTTATTGTTGTTTGAAAAAGGTTATAATTAAGCTTACCTGGAAACTAGATTCATCGAACCACAGAACATTTGCCCAATCCTCTTCTGTGAAATGCTGGTACCGAAGAGCCCATTCCAAGCGATTTTTTTTGTTGGCTGCTGAAAGCCACGGCTTCTTTCTAGCTTTACAACCTTTCAAGCCTGCTTCTGTGAGACGCCTTCTTACCGATCGAGCACTTATTACTTTCCCCAAGTTTTCCGACAGGCTAGAAGCAAGCGCAGAAGATGTTTTTTTTACGCTCCTTCAAAGAGTCGCGGACAAGTTTTCTGTCCTGGCGTTTTGAAGTTGCGCGTTTTCTGCCTGTTCTTGGATTATTTTCGTGAGAACTGGTCTCCGCAAACCGCATGATTGCAGATTGCACTGCGCACCGAGAACATTTCACTAGCTTGGCAATCTCAGCTTGAGATTTGCCTTGTTCATGTGGAAACTGAATTCTACAGCGTTTTTCAATACCAAGTTCACTCGTTTTAGGCATATTGTATTGCACAGAGTGTCTAGTTCGCAAATTAATCACAAAAACAAGCAACCTTACCCTATAAGTAACAATTGAAGACTGACAAAATATTTTCAACAATTTCTCAAATACCCTATTTCCTGGAATTTGCACACCAGATGTTTTATGGCTCTTCAAAGAAGATCGTTTATCGCTGTTATTATTGTTTGGACAAACCAGTATCGTAAATATAAAAAGAAATTATCAATTTTAACACACGTTTCAAATTACATGTGTTTTGAAGGGGTGCCTAATACTTTTGGCCAAGGCTGTATATACATATATATACATATATATATATATATATATATATATATATATATATATATATATATATATATATATATATATATATATATATATATATATATATATATATATATATATATATATATATATATATATATATATATATATATATATATAAAAAAACAAACTTATCTACCACACTCCAGGATAGGTGAAAAAGTGTGCTTCGAAAAGTTGCCTACTCGTTGCCCGCGGCTAAACAACATAACATCACTATTTTACCCTGTCAATTGTCTATTCTTGACTTCGCAGGACCACCCCCACACAGGGGTTTTCTCAGGCATTTTTCTTGGGGGGTGTGTTCAGAATTTTAGGAGGGGTGTCTCTTTGGAACAAAAGACACAAAGGTCCCTTTGTGTGGGAAAATTGTCCGTGTTAGGGGGGGTGTATGCACTTTCCAGGGGGGTATTAGGAGGGTGTTAGGGGGGTGTAGGAAAATCTCTGCCCCCACACCCTGCAAAACTACGGGGTTTTTCATTCAGCTATTATTTTATTGTAGCCAAAATTGATGATAGCTAAAATTAATGGAGGAGAATCAGAGAAGAAAAATTTGGCAAGGTACCAAAAAATTAAAAAAATTGTTAGAAAAAGGTATGAAACTGAAACAATCAATTATTTGAGAAGAATCGCGTACAATATGTCTTTATGTTGAAATTTATTCCTAAATAAAAACTTAAATCACTATGCTTTTGTTATTTCATTAAATGAATAGGTTTCATTCCACGAGATTTTGAGTTTCGGGTTTTGACTTCCGGGATTTTGATTTTCGAGATTTTAAATTTGGGGATTTTAAATTTCGGGATTTTTAAGTACAGGATTTTGTATTTCGGGATTTTGGAATACGGGAATTTCGAAACATACGGGATTTTGTTAATTCGGGATTTTAATACAATCCCTCCGTCGAGTAATAAAATCAGTTGCATGCGTGAATTTGCACACACACTTCCAGTGCGATATAAGTGCACTTATGTGGAAAGGGAAATACCTGCAGCATAAAGTCTCTGTCTGTCAATGAAAGGTTAGATAATGCGAGTAACGGTATTTTTGTCTGGCTACTTTTTTTCGATTTCATATCCCATCTAAAAATTGCTTCGCAGACAACGTGATTAAGAGTGATTATTAGGGCTCGAATAGTTATGCACGTGCATGTTGCATACATATTTTGCATATTTCACATACATATTTCGGCCTTTAGAGCATATTTTGGCTTAAAATGCATGTTCGTGCATATTTTCATCATTTTTGTTCCATCGAAATTTAATTTCGTTGTACCTGTTTCTCCTTGTGGTATTTCTCCTCCAAATATAGACATAAAATATACAAGCAATAACAATACGATGACGTTTTGCGTACTTTATACCACTGCATATAAGCACACTGTGTACATAAGAGCCACCTTTCTATACGTCGTCCAGAGAACCAAAATATTAGAATCAAAGCATACTTCGACGTGAAAATATTTGATCGACTTTCGACTCAACTCACTAAAAACAAATTCATCAGAAGTTCGAAAAAGTATCTAGTCGAAATGTGGGTCTCGATGTGGGTCTTTTTTGCATGTTTTGGCATTTTTTCGCATTTTTTGGAAGATTATTGCATATTTCGCTCATTTTAATTGCATGTCTATGAGCATATTTCAGTTATTTTTCGTGCATAACAATTCGAGCTCTAGTGATTATGAGTGAAAAAGTGAGAGCCTTCTACCGGACGGTCCATTCGAGTATCGTGGCGATTGGCTAGTGTCTTGTGAGGTGACTGTGAAGGCTGTGTTTATACACGATACGATTAAGGTTGCGTCGTACACTTTACCATATACTTTAGTTAACTTCTCGTCCATCGTGCAAAATATTAAAGGAAATAAGGGCAAAAAAGTTTCGTGCCAACAACACGCGGTGTTCCCAAGCGGTCCCCCATCTAAGTACTAACCGCGCCCAACACTGCTTAACTTCGGTGATCGGACGAGAACCGGTTGGTCCAGTGTGGTATGGCCGTTGACAAAGTTGATATCTACCCCAAACTATACAAACACTTCTCAGTGCCATGTTTGTTCCAAAGTCCAAGACGCAATCGAAATATCTACTTCTATCATAAGCTCGAGCTCAGAAAAATCCATCGCAACCATCTCCACCTATCACAACACACGAGCCCCATCAATCGCTTCCATCCACCACAGCACATAACATTCATTACATTATTCAATCACTGGTTTTTACAAAAATTCTCGATTTCATCCTTTTTTCTTCGCTTGAGAAGACTGCCGTGAAAAATAAAATGTTGAGGTTGTATTGGCTTGCAGGTTGGACAATGCCCCAGACCTCTAATAACAATCTTAAGAAGCACACCAAATTATCTTGACTGCAAAAAAGCAGCCAGAACAAAAGCATAACGTAACCAAAACTTTAGAGCACGTAAAAAACGTTTAACTTCCCATAGACGTCTAATTAACGATATAAGCATTGTTAATTAATAAAATTGCCTCAGAAACATGTTATAGATAATTAGGTTCCTCAAATCGCCAAAGAAGCTTCTTAATTGGAAAACCGTTCAAAAATGAGTATACGCTTAAAACATTGTGAATCAAATTATTCTACGAGCGTCTTTTCTACACTGACTATGTTAATTGGTTACTGACCCATTTTAACTGAATATTTCATTTGAATGATACATTTTTGTTTTAAAATCTAGATATGTATATTTGAATTGCGTAACATCCTCAATCTGTGCTGTATTTCAGTGCCAATTAATCAAATAGACACTGACCAATAGACACTGAAAAAGAGTTCAGATTTCCTTCGAAAAAAATACTATATCTGCTGCTAAGAAATTGAAATATATTTAGCTTCTAAAGGAAAAAGTGATCTTTCAAATAAAATATTTTGCTTTGAAAGGGAGAAAAAAAAACATAAGGTTCATTCAATTGAATGATATTATTGTAGTGTAAAATGGTGTCTTTGTTTCAAGTATAAATCTTGAGAAATGTGAGAACAACTCATTGATCCGGATGATATATTTTACGCACTAGCCGACATATTAAAAATATCCAAATGTTAAAACACCGACATAATTTGTAACTTTGATCACGAAGCCTTATGGTCACATAGAATGATTTTCTAGTTTTCGTATATTATGTAGAAGGTTTTTGCTAAAGAAATTTCAGTGTTTTATGAAATATAGTAATGCATTTCAAACTAGCCATAAACTAAATCATATATAACAAAACTACATTATACACAACAATTTGAAACATTTATTGTAAACACTATACCTGGTGACAAATACGTCTCCATTTGGTAGCCTGGCATTATTTGGTACCTTTTGCTTCTTGGTTATTTCTGATGGGCTGACCATGCTGTACTTTGCCCAATTATTCACGGCTAACGTTTCGTTTGCACACGAAAATATTTTGCGATACTATACCAGTTTGCATGTATTAAGTAAATTAGATATTTTGTAATGTCAATGAGCTGATGCCGAACTTTCTCCGAACGTATTTAATTATATACTGCTATCATCATCACGAACTAATATAACTGAGCACAAAACAATCTTTTCAACACCACTCAACCCGGCAACAGTAACCTCGAAAAACCGAAGCGGGCAATCATCTGATAACCATATCAACAGATATCGCTATCGCCCATTGCCATTGCATTTATGCCAAAATGCATTACGGCCCACACAGCTGAGTCCACAGCATTTTTGTTCCCGTACTACAATTTTAATAGATCTGCTACTTTCTTTCACTTAGGCCACGCAAACTTTCAAGTCTGCTACTCTTCAAAAGTATTTTATTTTGTTTTGAAACGAACTTGACATTGGTTCTATTCTATGTCTAAAACTGTACATGAATAAAAATTTAACAACAAATTGCAAATTTTATTTAAATTTGCAAAGTCGAAAACAATGGATTCCCTCCTTGTTTGATTGAAAGTTTTCAAATCTACTACGGAACTTCTAAATTTATTATTTTTTTTGGCACAAATCTGCCATTAAATTGTTCGAAAGGTGGAGCAGAACTGTCCTACAGTTGCTGTTTTGCGCGCCCGGTTAAGTTTGTCTGTCATAGAGTAAAGTTGATTCTACATGTGGCGGTTTTCGTAAATGTTAATTAAATCTTCCTGGAGGTAGTTTACTATAGATGACACAACTAACAAAAATTTAAAACATCTTTGAAGACGTATGAAGAAAACTACGTTTCTGGCAGCAATGGCGTTAAGATTCATCGGTATACATTGTTTGGTATTATTTAAAATGCTTGATATTGCTTATATCAAAATCATTTAGATATTGGTGCTAATTTAACGGATCCGATGTTCCAAGGACTTTATGGTGGTTCCCAAAAACATACTCCAGATCTAGATAGAGTCCTAGATAGGTCTTGGGAGAATGGACTTGATAAAATTATTATTACAGTTGGAACTGTGAATGAATTCGGCGATGCGCTAAACTTGGCAAAGACCTGTAGTAAGTACAAAATTATGTTCCTCTATAGAACTTATGTGCACTTACATATCCCACATTTATCTTCAATTTCATGTATCGAATGCTAGTTTATTTCTATTTCTAAATAAATTAATCAGAGTTGATACATAATTATTTTGTCGGCCCTCATACCTTCATGTTTCCGGGAATATGTAGCAATTTAAGTTACTTCTTCTTATGTTTTATCAGTTTGATTACGAATGCATAGTCTCCCGGCTTATTAATATTCGCAGTGGCTCACAACTTAAATGATGGAAGTGCTTTAAAAATAAAGGAAAAATATTTCTACTCATGCTCTTATTATTTATTTCCAATGAAAAAACATAAAATTACTTCATTCAACAACAAAAATTCAAATTGATATTAAAGACAGAAAATTCTTAGAAAATCCTCACCGCTTATTAAATGATCTGCCACTGCGAAAGTATAAGAATAAAGGTATCTGTAGCGCATTATTTGAACGTTTTGCTGCTTTTGGTCTTGTAGAATATTGAAAGCACTTCTAGTAAATTCTTTTTTAATCATCTTGGTTGAATAGAAAGTAACAAAAAAAACTAATAATTCGGGTATACTAAGTCAAAGTAAAGTAGTTCCACTTAACCCTCCACGACTAAGCTCCACGACTCACTTTACCTGATCCCTAGTTTCGCCCAGGCGCCTACTTACAGTTAGTTCAACTGGGAGCCCGCAGTGTGATTATAACTGGATTCGAATCCTAAGCCAATAGGTTACTCAAGCACTTCGATTATACTGATCGTTCCGAGGAAACAATCAAGAAATCAAAGGAAACATAGCAGTTCAGATAAAGTAAACTATAATAATTGTTCAGATAATAATGCACCAGAATTGATTAGTTGTATAGTGGGGCTCTTCTTGGTATTCGCAAGTTAATTGAAAACAAAATAAATTGTTGCATCTAAATAATTACGCACACAGCGTAAGATTACAGTCCAGTGTAATACAAATGAAAACTACTAAACTATAGTATGAATGTAAACCTTCATAACAACATAATTTAGTAAAAATTATTAATCAATAATTTATCTTCGAAGCCCACTCTGTAAAGTGACAATCCGTACATTTATTTGTTCTAAGCTATGCGCACAAATCATTAAAAGCACGAGTAGTTACGCTACACAAACTACTATTTAAAAGGAAACTTTGTTTATGAAAATTGTTTCAATACAGTGTCTTGATCTTAGTATCAATCAGGATTAGTTGAAAATTCAATTAGACATAATTTATTTGTAAAACTAGGCTGCATCATACCATACCAATTCCACAATATTTCCTAAATAATTAAAAACTAATTATAAATTAAAAGTTTTAGGCTATCAATATAACGATGTATTCTTAACAGGTAAACTTTATGTTACAATGGGCTGCCATCCTACTCGTTGTGGAGAATTCGGGGCTGATCCAGAGCATTATTATTCAAAAATGTGCAAACTCATTGAGGACAGTTCAAATCATGTGGTTGCTATTGGCGAGTGTGGACTAGACTATGACCGTCTACATTTCTGCCCGAAAGAAACACAAAAAATATATTTCGAGAAACAGCTGAGTTTGGCCAATCAATTCAACCTGCCTCTATTTCTACATTGTCGAAACGCACATGAAGATTTTCTGGAAATCGTTACTCGAAACATTGAAAAGATTTCGAAAAGAGGAGTTGTACATAGTTTTGACGGTAGTTTGGAAGAAGCCCAAAAAATCATTGAGCTGGGGTTCTATATTGGATTGAATGGATGTTCATTAAAAACAGAAGACAATTTAAAAACTGTTCGTCAAATCCCGCTCAACAAAATTATGATAGAAACAGATAGTCCTTGGTGTGGTATTCGACAAAGCCATGCTGGATCTAAAATGGTGAAAACGCGTTTTCTCACTGTCAAAAAGAAAGAAAGGTGGACTTCGGATCAATTAATTGATGGGAGAAATGAACCATGTCAAATAAGGTAAAGTAATAGTTGTTGCATATATTTATTGCTGTCGCATATGCGTTTATCTATATTTATATCGTAATTGCAGGCAAGTGTTGGAAGTAATCGCTGGTGTCCATAATAAACCTGCGGAAGAAATTGCTGAAATATTTTATAATAACACAATGAAATTATTTTTTGATCGATGATAAAGTATAAACGAGATTCATTTCAATCGAAATCAATTTATTACTTACGTTCACTTATAATAACGAATGGTGGGTATTAAACACGCAAATAAAGATTGTAGCTTATGTACTATTTGTTTTCAATTGCACAGCGCAAGGAACTAAAGAAATTTGGAATCGATCGTGTTAACGGTAGCGCAGGTTGGATGAATATATGGAATAATGAAACACTAGTGGACGATGAGAAAAGGTAGTTTTTGTTTTTATTTGTCAGCTTAATGTCAGTGCCTGTTAACATCAATAGTACAACTTGTTGAATAGTATGCGAAGCCACTTATTACTTTTGAATTTTCTATATTCACATACTTTGCCACACCATCACTATTCAAAAGTCTACTAAAATAACTGATATAATATAAATCAAATAAACTTAGTGAATGAATGAGAAATCATAGTTTTTTAAGCACTGTACTCCTTTCAACAGTCCAAGTCTTTGGCTCAGTGCCGTATGCTGATCCCTCGGAAGTGCTCTCTCCAGCACGTCAGCTATCTGCTCCTTGGTGTTGACATACTCCACGTAGATTATCTTCTTCTCATTCGAAATCCGATATCGGAATACGAAATAGTATTTTTGTATTATGATTCATATTATTTTCACGAGGATCGGCGAACTTCGGAATGTAAATTCCGAAGGCGAGTCGTCTAATGTGACAAATCATTTGTGGTTGGATTTTACGGCGGATTTTTAATTTTCAAATTTGTTTGTTTCTGGGTTTGATTGACAGCGTAAATAAAATCTGGCAACCGGGTAGCTGCTGCACACCGTGTGTTGTAAATGTTAATTTGGCCGCTAATTTTAAAATTCGGGATATTGCATTATAAGATTCTCATTAACTATTTGACTTATAAATTTGAATGGCTTTTTTTAGTTTTTTTCGACTCTCCACATTTAAGTAAAGCAAAATAAATGGAAATTTTGGCGCATTTTGTCAGCTATGCCACCCGGGGGCCCTATTATGATTCAAATTCCGAAATCGGAATTCGTAAAATTTTCCGAGTCGCCAATGGTCGGAATTTCGTATTATGATCTATTCCGAAATCGGAATTTAATTTCCATTTTAAACTGCAGACAGCTTCACTCGAATGGGCCGAATCGATTCCAGATTTCCAATATATTTCTAATCAAGTGTCAAAATAGCTATTTAAATTGAAAAAAATGGCACGGAGTTTCAATGTTTCTTGCTAACATTGATTCTATGGCAATTTATTTTGCTTTGTCTAAGTATGGTCAGTCGGAAATAACAAAAAATAAGGATTAAAATTTAATAAGTCGAAATAAGTCCAGTAGTTAAGGAGAATCTTATAAGAACGTAATATCACGAGTTTTAAAATTGGTGGCAAAATTACGATTTATAGTACACGGTGTCTATCAGCTACCGGAATTTCAGGTTTTACGTACGCATATCAATCGAACCGAAAAATCAAAGAAATTCGAAAATTAAAAATCCGCCAGAATCCGCCAAAAAATCCGCCCACAGATGAGCTGTCGGATTAGACGACTCGCCTTCGGAATTTACAATCCGAAGTTGGCGGATTCCCGTGCAAACAGCAAATCATAATACGAAAATACGATATCGTATGAATTCCGATTTCGGATTTTGATTCATAATAGGCCCCCAGTTTGAAAGCCGGATGCTACATCTTTCGGACCAACTCATCCTCGTTCAACAACGCATTAAGCTTATCGCACACTATTCCGACACGACACGTCAGGACATAGAACAACGTCGTACGACAGGCGGTAGACCATCGCATACTATACCGAACCGACCCACACAGCAGTTTGTGAAAAGTGCATGTGATATGACACATATTTTCCTTCTTATGTAATTTATTGTAATTTTTAAACTTATTTTATGTAGCTCTTTATAGTTTCTAGCCAAAAAAAAAGTTGCTTTATCCATTTTCAATTCGATATTTTTTTTTAAATATTAAACTGCTAAACGACAGCTGACTGTTATAATACATTTTATGTAGCTTTATGAAACCCCGCACACTTAACCGACACGGATCAAAGTCGTACGACATTTGTGGGATTGGATTCGAACATTTCCAATGACAAAAATATTTCGCCGTCGTATCATGACGTGTGCGAGCGTTCATACAATTACATGCAATTAATTCTCATCGATTTTTGTCGTGTGTGTCGGAATAGTGTGCGAAAAGCTTTAGGCTTCTCACCAACTGGTTCGTATCTAGTCAGGTCATTCAAAAGAGCAGTGAAGCTTATTATCGTCAGGCCGATCAAAATGGACGACAGTGGGCGTCTTCCACAATCTCTCTCCTATTAGCTTGCGAAGATGTCGTCGTTTGTCACTCTTGCCCCTAGTCTCTAGAGCACATATACATTGGTTCATTTAGTTTACGCTGCTTCCTTCAGGAAAAAAAGAATGCAGGGTCACACGTTAATGTTATTGCTGGCACCTTCCACTTTATCCTTGCTTCAGCTCTTCTCACGCACTTGCCTGTATTAAAAAACTACCACAACGGAAACACAACTCACAGAAGCGATATAAGGTTTTGATTCCCTCAAAATATGCCTAGATCTTCATGAGTTTGGACGGAAGTAGTAGCAACTTCGACTGAAATGGCGTTATATTTTTTCCCTGGAAGAATCGAATCACCAACAATAGCCGTAAGAAAGGAACTAATTCTGTAAGAAAAACATGTATTTCATATAATGTTACTAGTACTCGTAAATCTCCATCGATTCAAAATCCTAAAATTTTATCTAATTTGATGACGTATCACTTCTTAAAAACTCACGCACTCTACGGTATTAGCAAATAATTTATCGATATATGATCCTTTTAACATTGCTTCTACTCGTAACAATTCGTTAATACCACGTCCTACTGATCCCAACAAAATGCAAACAAAAACATCTTTATCGTCTAGTCAGCTGACTACTTACGTCGCCTCTACCGCCTCAACTACGAATACTACCACCTCCCTTGACAATTTATCAATCAACTCTGTTAGGCCTTTATCCTAACATAACACTTTCTTTAAATGGACTCCGACTCTTTTATCACAATTGTAGTGGTACGAGAGGCAAATTAAATAAATTATATCTTGACGCAAAATCCTGCAACTTTAATTTACTCGCCTTCGCGGAAACTTGGCCAAATGATTCCCATAAGAATGAAAGCAACGCAATTCTTCTCCCGGTAAACCTTTCAGATTGCAGAGCATTTCGTCCTTAAATGTGAAACAAAATTGTTCCAAAGCCGGCTACAGCAGCATAACATAAAAGAGATCAGTCCTTTCATTCAAAAGATTATTTGCAAACAATTCATTTCTTAGTAATCAGATAATACTCAGGCACCTAAGCAAGTCCGTACAGCAAGTAATGAAATCTAAAAACCCCAGAATTTAATTCATATGACCAGAAAAACTCAGGACAGTACTTTTATAACTTTATTTAACCTAAAAATAATACATACATTTTGTATATAGATTATGTCTAGAATAACACATTTGCAAATTCAACCAAGAAGCAATTTGATTTTAAAAAAATTGTCTGGGTCCAAATTACGTAGAACTGATACTATCTGAATTAAGCGAATGAGTATGCGTTAACTTCCGAATAAAACTTTGCAAGCAATTAGCTGCTCGCATACATAATTTTGCATACTTTTATTATAAGAAAACAAACAAATGGCCAAAAATCATCAAAAAATGTGTTACTTTTTTTTAAGCTTGCGACTTAGTTCATTAACTGTGATTCCAGAAATTCTCTTTCTTAATATTATATAGTTCACTATTTTTTTTAAGAGGCAAACACCCAAAATCACAATTTTATGGTACGATAGTGATTACATTTAAAATTGGCGTGAAAAAATCATAGAAATAAAATATTGTTCTTTCCCTTAAACCTTTCCATAAACGTTTTCATCCGAATATGCGATATACAGGAAATAGTCCTCCTCATGATGCTCCTTAAAAAAACATTTATCATACATTTGTCAAAAAGAACTACCGGCATAAATTTACCTGGTACAGAGATCCCATGGTAGCCGATGTCGGAGGAATAACGTTGTTTACAAAGAAGAATAGGGCATCTTCTGGACGCAAGTGAATTCTCTTGCGGATTAAGAAATAAAATTGTCCTACAGTCAAATCTGATGGTACTAGATATTTCTTTTTGTCTAAATCTCCAATCCTTGCTTTTGGCGCTTTCTCAACAATTACCTAAAAGTATACCAGGTGTTCATATGTAGAAGCAATACATATATGAAAAGAAATTCGTAGAATATCTTAATTCCGTGACAATATCAAATGAAGTCTTTAAAAATTGCGTTTTTTTTTTTAAATTGCATCAATATTTTCCGATATTTAAAAACACCATTTAGCTGGTATTATTTCTGAATTTCACTGGCAGAATTACTGATAGCTGTATGTACTCGCGAGCAGCAACTAGACATTTGCATTATAAAACAAATCTCTTACATCTGTTTTAATATTCGATTTGATGCTGTTTATAGTTATTGTTCAACGATTTTTACTGACCGACTTTTATGCGAAAACTCAAAATTGTTTAGACGTTCAAATTGCGATGCAAAAGATCTAAACAATCTTGATGTTTAGGAAAATGCATTTGGGTTTCTTTCTTTCTTTCCCATTTAGACTCTTTTCGATTGGGCGACTAAAGATTAGAATAACATTCAGAAGAATTCGGAATTAGGGTGGTACATTCAAATAAGCCCGAATATTCTGACAATGAGTATGACGACCGGGTTAGATGTGCTGACTGTTACTTTACAATAACATTGGGTAGAGCTAGATGCACAAAGTAAAAAAAAAAATGGGTGTAAACTCGACTACGTGTTCCCCATAACCGATGGATGTCTAGCTGGTAAATTAAGTTTGGCTGTGTTTGTGTTTTAGGTATTAACTTCAGCGTTTGTTTGGGTGTTTTTACTAAGTGTGTTTTCTGTTCGTGTTTTTATTCCAAGCAGTGGCGGTTACTCCATAAGAGCACGTGAACCCCGAGAATTTATGATCTGAAAACCCAAATTATAAATTTCTTCTTACATACCGTACACGTTCTACAACTTGGCGAGCGAACCAGTGCATTTGTTGTTGTTAAAGGGTAAGTGTTTACCTGCTAGCAACAACAAATGCACATATTCGATCGTCTGTAGAGGCTCTTAAAAACACATTGCTTCCCATATAAATTTGTATTGCATAAATATTCAAAGCAAATTCACAGCAGATTTTAAAAATATTCATCCAATTCTATCACAACCTGGACTCAAATCGTAACCGCACGTGCGATAAGATAATGCTGATTTCGGTTCTACAGCGGCTTAGAAAAGTCCATTTTACTATACAAATGTATTCGCTGCCATAGGATCGCACGCCAACTGTGCCGTAATTATATTATTGCGGACAAAACTACCAACATTTGATCTACATTTCAACTTGTTGTTCTCCGTTATTTGTTGGCAAACGGAAAACTAGTAAAAAGATTAGGACATGATATGATGGTGATTTCTGAGTGCATTCTGAATGTCTTAGAGAATGTTGTCGATAAACGAAACAAGTTGATATCACAGAGCTATGATGGTGCTAGTGTAATGAGTGGGAAGCAGAAGGGGTGGCAAAAAAAAATATACACGACCACTATAAATATGCATATTATATTCAAATTAAATCAGGTACCTATTCAGATCTAGGTAAACTCAAAGCTCGATACGCGTTCTTTTATCCGAACCTGGGACCCTACATACAAGAACCTAGTGGTCTACTCACTAGGCTACTCAAGCTTCTTAAACATGTCGACATATATGTATGCTTTAATTGAAGAACTCTGCCGTTCTTATCATAAACACCCTATCTGACATTTTTTTCTTCTTTGAGTTAACATCGGATTTGAAAACTACATGGTCTATTACATCAATCCACAAAATATGAAAAACCTATCTTTTGTGGAATTATATTAAAATCAATAATGAAAAATTCCCCTTCGATATATCTGTGCGCTGCAAAAAAAAAACAAATATTGAATATTTTCAAAGTTACTAAAATGTAGATAGAGTATTTATGCTTAGGCCGGCAGAACTACCCTGAATTATTAAATTGAAGAATTGTTTCTATTTCTAAGTTTCTTCGTGAACCCCCAGTTTTCATGCTCACGAGCCGCCACTGCTTCCAAGTTTGACTCCTGATACTGCCGATCGCCCTCTTGCCTTTTAAATTTCTTGGCTGGTGACCATCACGTCGATTTTTACTAAACGACCCGATGTCATTCCATAAAAAAGCGATCTTCACATGTAGATAGAACGAAACTCTCCAAATTCAGTTACTACGTTTCGTCACCCTATCATGATTTGCACATTATTCAGAAGGGAAATGAAGTTCTCACTGATGGAACATTCGATCAGTGAGAACTATCCACTTTTTAAGTAAATATTGAATTGCAAGAATTATTTGTATTGCTGCGAAATTGCGGGATATATGAAAACAACATTTGAAATTTGATTTTTTGCGGGATGATTAAAAGTGAAAACAAATTTTTATTTATATTGAAAATTTTTATTTTACAAAGTGATTTCGAAGGTATGCACTAATACTCATCAGACACCAGCTCATAGTGCAACCATAATCAAAATTCAATAACTTTTACAAGTAAATTATATCGATGGATATAAGTCGGAGATGTTAAAATTTGTCACAGATAGCGTAAATAAAAATTAATGATTTCCAACTGCAAGTGGTCAGATCAGTCAAGTATGCACTATGAGCTGGTGTCTGAAGAGAATCAGTGCATACTTACGAAAAAATCAAAGTCAAATAAAAATTTTCAATATAAATAAAAAAATTTGTTCAATTTTAATCATCCCGCAAAAACAATTCCAATTTGATTCTGCTTTCGGAAACTTATTCCGCAAAACGATCGAGTCTCCCGTATCAATTATTCTCTGCTTGGATAAGCTTTAGAGACGATATTCGTTGTTTATGCTGATTTATAGACGAGAAGGGAACCATGATTACAATTCAATAACCTTAACATGTGAAAGCTTGTCGCAGAACTGCCATAAATTTTTATTTTTGCATGTATCTACTTAGCCAGTTTGCATTTTTTAAGTCATGAGTCATGCACCTAGACGTCATGTCAATACTGATGGCAGTTTAGTTGAAACCCATAGCTTTAACACATGCGTAAATATTCTATCTAAAATTTATAACGTAAAAATTATTTACTTTATATGCGACTCGACTTCATAAGTGAAGTTATTCTGCATTTAGTTATAAGTTATTCTGCATTGTTGAATTGAAGAATTTCATCGACGAGGTTGTTATCTACTTCTTCAATGTTCGAGGTACGTCCAACATTTTACATCGAGAGGAAACGGAATTATCTGTAGCGGACTATAGCCCTGTAAATGTTTATTATGACGCTAATACTTCAGTTTGTTTTTGGACAAGGTAAGGCGAACAGATCTTACAATTCCACTTTGGAAGCAAGCTTTTCTGAAATTATTTTACATGTCAAGCATTAATCGCAGGTTAACTGATACAAGTGCATCTTGTCAGCAAAGTATCAAAAGTATATGTATTTTACAAACCAAAGATGCTGGATTTTTAATTTAAATTTAGTTGACGTCTGCCACTAATATTTTCACAAATGACACATAATTACGCAAGTATAGGCTCTGTCGTGAAATATGAATAAATACGACTCGCAAACAAAGAAACAAAAACATCATCAGCTGAGGCCCAACACATACACAAACACCACGCTCAATCGCTTCTCTCGAAGAAGGCTAGCATTCCGACAGCTCATATTTGGCCTTCATTCTTCGCTTACGATTGGAAAACAAGTTTCAGAGAATGCTAGAAAATAAACGAATAACCTGCTAAAAATTTGATGTAAAAAGGGTTATACTCTAGTTTCCGCACATAGGTAACCATATTTTCGTACAAATGGCGACGACGGCCATCGCAACACTCTCTTCATCTTAAATTGCGTCATTAATTCTTCATTGTTGATTTATATTTTACAAACTATCGCACAATATATTTTCCAACGGAATAAAAGATTATATACTTACGGGCACACGATCAGGATACTTGCGACGAATTTTATCACCTTCTGCACGACGTTTTTCAAAAGGGTGCTCCTCCTTGTATTGGAATTTCATTTTCGATATGCGTTTAGCCTCCTCTGTGTCTAAGCAAATAAACCCTCAAATCTAATTCGCTTTAGATTAATCACTATTTTTTTTTAAATTTGTTCTCGTGCAAAAATACGCTTTAACTATGGCAAACTAGTGAATCTACGCGTTAACTCCAACCCAAACTTAGATCACAATGAAAATGTTCACATGAAAATCTACTTCGTTCAGCTCACCTAACGACAGTTCCTGACGAATATTCGTTAAAAACCAGAGGGGAAGCCGAGAATTGATTGCATCTCCTTTCTCATATCCACGTGCATAGAGTATAGAGGCAGTATGGCTGAGTATACAATGCGATTTGAAACTGAGTTCAGATCGATATATCTTGCTTGTAAATTCTTAGTTGATTGCTTTGGTATTCGTCGGTCCGATTAAAAGGTCTGTTTGCGTACTGCAGCAGCAACAGATTTTCACAGCTGGTTTCTTTTTGCTGTTAAATTTGGCTTGCAGCAAGAGTACAAAAACGACTTGCTGCGAATATATTTTAATATATTATAAGAGATTCAGGTACGCGAACAGAACTAACATTTTTGACTAAACTCGACTGCGTGTCCTTTTTAGCGGTTAACTTAATCGTGAAGATCAATTTTGACAACTCTCCATTATCTGGTCATTCTGTGAAGTGAAAAATTGGTCATGGAGAAAAGCGGAGACTCTGCTGACTGCTGACAGATAAAATGTCAGAGACTCTGCTGACTGCTGACAGATAAAATGTCAAGTATAGGTGGAATGTTAAACCCTGAGAGGATAAAGATGGTTATACCGTATTGTTATTGAAATGTTATACTGTATTGAATGTTATCCTGCCACGAGAGGACAAGCAAGGATCAAAAATTGAAGAATAGCTAACAAAAATACAAGAAAAGACAACACAGTGAAGATAAACAAAAAACAACCCAAAAACAAACACAACCACAAAAACACAATCGGTAAAATAGTGTAACGGCTATGAGAGGCACTTAGTCGAGTTTTACAATTTTTTTGCACTGTTTTTCTGAATTTAATTGTATTGCAACTTTTTGCATAATATTTCAATCGATATATTACAAATTATGCCCATTTATTCTCAAAATCAAAAGTAGAGGTTTTGTGATCATGACACAGATCATAGGTCTGTTCGCGTACTTGAATCGATTAGAATACATTAAATTGAATTCGCAGCAAGTCGTTTTTGTACTTTTGCTACAAGCAAAACATTGCTGACGTCATCACTTCTCCTATTGCCACTAATTGTAGAAAATTACAGTCGAACTGTAGTCGCGTTACTCAAACCAATGCCTTCTAGAAGTACAGGCCGTCATACTACGTAATCGTTGCCGCTATGACGTAATGGTGTCCGGTCATTTTGACATTTCCTCCAGGCAGTGCCGATGTTCATGGAGATTTCACTTGCGGATTTTTAGCTAAAATATAAATAAAACGTTAGTTTTTTGTGAGTGGATGCGTTGTAATAATAATATTTAGTCATAGCCTACATTTTGACTAAAGTTTTCACTCATAATGAGGCGTTGCACAACACGTAAACAACACTTCACATGCACAGTACGCACATAAAACCTCCACGAATTTTCTCGATTTACTATAGTTGGTGATGATCAAGAAATACCCACATCAATGTCAACTGGCCTATTCATATTAAAGAACCAGTTATACATATGCGGCGAATTCTCAATCAATTGTATCGACAGTAAATCGACACGAAATATCACATAACCTAACATCAACTAAGACACATTTCGTAGCGAATTTTTCACACTATGCCGCATGTACCGCATTAATTTTCCGTTCACTAGCACTGTTGCGCAGATCTCACTTTATTTTCACTCACTTTAGCACAACCCGTACAATTTACGTTTTGCCGCAGACGTTCCATAAGACTACGTGTATTTTTCGCGACACTTTGATCACTTACTGTGACGACACCATTCTGCATGACGGCCCGTACTTCTAGAAGAGATTCATGAAAAGTACGAAAACGCTCTCATTGGATTTCCTGAAAATTGACAAACAAAAGTGTCAGTTGTCGGTTTTTGGGAGAACAATAGAGATTATAAATTCATCCTAAGCGGTGATAAATTATCGCCACAGAAATATTCGTCCTTTATAATAACATTACCCCAAAAATCGTTTGACAGTTTTCAGTATTTTTCAGTAGCTCAGACCCTACTGAAATTTACTGAAAGAGGAGAAATTTTCAGTTTTCAGTAAAACGGAGTACAAAAACGGCTTCATTACAATTAATTGCAATTAATTGTAGTACGCGAACAGACCTATTGCAATCAATTGCAGTTAATCGTAGTACGCGAACAGACCTATGTACTACAAGTCGATCTCAATCCTGTTGTGATACGTTTTGTATGCGCAGCTAGTGGTGTCTCCAAGATCTACGTTGGAAAACTGCCTATGGAAGCACTAAGCAAAGCAGTGTAGAGTTCTTTAGCATCGCGCCGTCAACCCGTGAACATGGCACCGACCGTGAGTAATCTAAATATTTGCAAAATAATGGTTGTTGCTCGGTCATCGGTTAAATATTTGTGCAAAGTTGTTATGGAATGAGTTCCGGACATACTTATTTTCTTAATGTTGGTTTATTTTCAATGATGGCTGTGATATTGGTCGATTTAAGCGCATTCGCGTTTCGTAATGTCATCTCTGAATTATGACGGGCAACACCGTTGTGGTCATTTGAGAAATCTAAATTTTCTGTTTTTGCAGGCCAAGACTACGAAGAAACCTGAAAGTAAGCCAGCCGCCAAACCTGCCGAAAAGGCTAAGGCTGACAAGCCTGCGAAAGGGAAAGTGGAGAAGCCTAAGGTAGAAGCAAAGACCGCACCAGCCAAGGATGTGAAGAAAGATGCTGCCGCAGCGGCTGCAAAGGACGTCAAGAATGTTGGAAAGAAACCCGAGGCTTCGAAAAAGGCTGCTGACTCCGCGAAAAAAGCCGCGGAGCCTGCGAAAAAACCTGTAGCTACTAAAGAAGTTAAAAAGGAGGCTGCGAAATCCACGGCTGAGAAGAAGACTGCCGACAAACCCGTGAAGCCAGCTGTTGAAGCTCAGAAGAAGCCTGAAGCTCCTAAAGCTGCTGCTAAAGAAGGTGCCGCGGCGCCGAAACCACAAAAAGCAGCCGCGAAACCGGCTGCTCCTAAGCCTGCGAAGAAAAGTGTTGTTTCGGCTGCGGCTGCTGCTACCGGGAAAGGACGTGTAGTCAAGAAGCAGCTGATGAGAGGCAAAGGTTTGAAGAAGAAGAAGGTTCAGCTGCGTTTTGGAATTGACTGCACCAATATTGTAGAAGATAATATTATGGACGTATCTGACTTTGTAAGTATTTATTGATCTGTTTACCTGACATTCGGAGATATATTGATAGAATCTTCGAAAGCATTTCTTCTATTCGCATTGTTAAAAACATGTTTATTTTAAGAAAAATATGCCAATGAAACAAAGTTTTGGCATACCCTACTCCCGCAAAATAATTTTCGCTCGCATGTATGCTTCCTCAAATTCCCTAAATTATGCAAATTTTATTTCGTATGCGAGAGGATGGGGATTACGAGAGATCTATATTCCCTGAATACATCAATGTCGTCTGATTAAGTACTATAACTTTTAATAGGGGAACGAGATATGTTGAGTTTTTATAAAGTGCGATCAAGTAAAGTTTTCCGTCTGAGCTGATCTATCAGCAAAGGTAAATAAATCTAACTTCATGTTCTGAAAAAATCGCTCCATCTGTGATAAGGATATTCGAAACAATAGAGATCAAAACGTTCAGCAGGAAAAGTGTCGTCTGAATACCTCAAATTATTAGGATATACATCAGTGTTTCTCAGCGCATGAAGTGGCTTTCAATTTAATATGTAATAAGTAACCATATCAATTTCCGGCCGTATTTTCATTCATAATCAAGTACATATTGAGTGATATAGTTCGCAAAGTAAACATTTTCAGCACCTGATGGCACCCATTCTTTCGTTCATCAAACTACAATTGTTTTTTCCTTGTTGACAATTGCGAGCAATTTATAATTAAGATAATAATCGCCAGCTAAGGCTGGACTATCACAATCTCTATAGAGAAAAAAACATTCACATATCGAATGGTATTTAAATTTTGCAAGTTTCCTTATGGTGCAAAAAGGTAGTGCATGATTATATGATATTAGCAAATTTGAGAATGGGAGTAAAATATTGATGTGATTTTCAATTTTAAGTGTTTTCCTTGTACACATGGTAGTCAATGCCGATGAATAATAGAATATTTAAATGTGACCTCGACTGTAGCGACTAGAAGATTGGATGTTTCGTACGTTTTCAATGCATGTTTCAAGCGAAATGCGTTCTTCTATTACCCTAAATGCATTCTACTTTACACCAATTCAATCAAACGCATTCAATGCTTGGCTCCAATTGATTCACGCCAACGACAAACGTTCGACCGAATTTCCACTGGCCGTTTGTTGGAATTGGTTCAATAATTCGCTGTAGTGTTGGCCCGTGATCGTGTGTCCTTTCTTCGGTATTGCTCTTTTTCCTCTGTATCGAAAAACACCAGAAACTTGTATAAAGGCCCCCATTCATGAGTAGTACAAACTTCCTCAGTCCATTTGGCTTGAGTCCGTTTGGTTTAAGTCCATTTGGCTTGAGTCCGTTTGGTTTAAGTCCAATTTAGCTCGCCGCTCGTGATAGAGCCTCGATCCAGTCAGTCCATTCCATTTTCTGTCATTAATTTAGAAAAACTGGAAGAAAAAATTATGGATCCGAAGCATATGGAGAAGTTGTTTGCAATTGTAGCTGCATCTATGTAAAGAAACGAAAACCAAAAAGGATGGCTTGTCGAACGGAAACAAATGACACGCGTAAATTTGCCATCACTCCTCACGAAAGATTGACCGCTACCTCGCGGTAGTTAGCAAGCGGCTGCAGCTATGAAGAGCTCAGATTTTCCACGATAATTTCACCCAAAAAAAAAAAACTTCCAAAACAGAATAATGTATACCCATATCCATTATGCTGACTTTTTCGATTAAATATAATAATCACAGAAATAGTCAATGAGCTTGTCACATGTTAGCGTGTGAAGCAAGACTGCCATGTTGTTTGGACTCAGGGCTTCAAGATACATGACCAGTCCATTTTATGGATTGTCAAAACTCGGCCTCCTATTTCCCCACACACGGTCGAGCCAAAAAATGGTCCGATAGCCTGAGTCCATGAACTTTGGATTGATTGGAAATCCAATTTAGTTTCTTCAGTCCATGAGTCCTTTCGAGTTCTCCCACACAGTGAGATTTTGGTCTGGCCTTAGGACTGATGGACTGCTCGTGAATGGGGGAAGATTATTAGTATTTTTCTAATCACTTTTAATAAAATATTACTATTTCGATCAATATTTTTGCTAAATCGATGAATTATTGACGATGTTACATGTTCGATCCCCTGGCACATAGTCGTGCCTCATTTTTACCACTTCATTCATCTCATATGCCAGTATGGCGTGATACATTGGTAGTATGGATGATAATAGCTTTTGGCAGTAGTGTTACTAGTTATTTTTGTTTTATTTTGCTTGCGAGTAACAGCTATTTTGTTCAATCTTGGCAACTAC
The DNA here is from genome assembly GCA_947369275.1 of Nemotelus nigrinus. NCBI lineage: Eukaryota > Metazoa > Arthropoda > Insecta > Diptera > Stratiomyidae > Nemotelus > Nemotelus nigrinus. The sequence continues at coordinate 192,010,912 of OX376373.1, forward strand.
TTTGGTATGGTCTTTAACTCCAAATTTAACATTTTGAATGAGTTATTCAATGAGATCTTGGTCCCGAATGTGTGACATGCATGCGCCATCGAGTGGAAGACTAAACTTTATATATATTATAAAATTTAAATAGAACGAAACCGTTATATAATTAGTTTATACGTAATTTCTTGATTTCGTTCACGCATATCAGACAGTAAATGTATGTACCAGTTTTATAAAGCTCATTTTCGCATGAACTACTTTTACTAGAAGTGTCGCGCCTAAAGACGAAGTTTTACTAATTTTCATACTGAAAACTATTTCGAATTTTCTCTAAATTCCCCTAATATAGGGTGTTTCAATAAGGACATAACAATTTTGCATTGAATCGCAGTTTTTCGTGAATACGTCCTCAGATTTAACTAAAATTTTCAGGATGCATTGGTGCATATGTTGAGTAGTTTTTGTTTCACCTGATGTTAGTAATCGTTAAACCTTTTTCGCTGGCAGACATATTAGTGATATTTTACATACCCTAATAATTCCATCAACAAATGAATTTGCTTTATTGGAAAACCTTGTGAAATCAATTTAAAAATTTCGCTTCGTTTACTTCACATTTCCAAACTATGAATTAGACTTATGATGCACTGGTGGTATTGATATCGGAGTATCAATGCCACAGTATCGATAACTTGATACACTGCGCCTACGTGGCATTGGTGTGAAATCACCTGTCAAAAGTGAAAACTGTCAAATCGAGTGTACAATGAAAACTGAAATGGAATTGAAACCAACCTTTATTTTTTGCAAAATTTGCGGGATAAAATCGATTTTTTTTCTAATCCATATGGAAACTAGTGACACTTTCAAAATAAAACATTCAGTGACATTTTCCAAAGATCTGTATTGGAAAGTTTATTTACTACTCTCACCACTGGCTGGAAATTGTCTCTGCTGGCAGTGAAATCTTTGCTAGACCGGGTAAAATTCACCCGGTATCTATACCGTCCAACAGCGTAGATTTGATACCCCGTATGTACCACTTTACCGAGCTGGTATTAGCCCAGAACTCGGTGATATACTGGTGGTATGCATGATACCATGGTATCAACACCAACAGGTCAGGGATTTTATTTTAATTTTTTTAAAATAGTATTTATTTTATTTTAAATAGTATATTTGAGATCACCGCAAATGATTTGTGTTTTCAGCTTCCCAATAGCTATAAGCACAGTGTACTCAGCGGAATACAAACTCTGGTATATTTATAGCTGTTCAATGTTGTATCATGTTCAGTTTAACGGTACCCGCACATTACACATTATAGTTTTTAATGCATATAATAAAGTACTATTTCATCGAGTAACGTTTTCGTTTTCTTCTTTTTACAGGAAAAATACCTGAAGAACCGTTTCAAGGTTAATGGTAAAATCAACAACCTAGGAAGTAACGTCAGTTTCGAAAGGCAGAAGATGAAAGTGTATGTAAATTCTGACGTACACTTTGCCAAACGTTACTTGAAGTACCTTACGAAGAAATATTTGAAGAAGAATAGCTTGCGTGATTGGATTCGAGTTGTCGCCAATGAAAAGGAGTCGTATGAACTTCGATACTTCAGAATAAGCTCGAATGATGATGAAGATGAAGACGCAGAATAAGTCACTGGCAATACACGAGAATGGCGTCATGTATTTTTCTGGATGAAAATAAACGAAAAGTACTCGGTGCTGTCTGTTTTTAAAGATCGAATTTTTATTTGATGGCTAAATAAACGTCGGACACCATCAAAGAGTAGCAATATGATTGGATATCATCAGGGTAGACTCTGACCGGTTACAAGTCCACACGGACGTAGCCCAGTGTTGCAACTGAGTTGTATATCCTTTCGAATGCTACTAAAGCCCAAACAATAACTAATTGCGCCAAAGTGAAACCCAGAAGAACTCAATTGGGTACAAAAGAAGAAGGTGCTTAGTATGTGCTATATCTGTTATATTGGAAGTGACGAAGGAGACCTCTGGAAACTTTGCTCACTGTGAAACGCTTTACGATATGACTTTTGATAACTAGATGATTTCTTCGGAAGTTTGAGCGTTCACCATGGTGAAACAATTGAAAGATATGATCGTGCGAAATGGTATACCTGCGTTTAAGAGTCAGTTGCTGAATAGTAAGGCTAAAGTTAATGCTAATGGAGCTGGACTTGTGTGAAATTGATTTTCATGAAGATCGCAATCAGCATTCCTCGCATCGATGAATTCTCGCGTGACGCGAGACTATTGAGTAAATTTGTAGTTATGTGTTGTTCAGCTGCTGATTTCGGAGTGAATTTGCATTTTTCAAGGGAAATACGTAATGAAGAGAGATATGCATATTTTTCAGAGATTTCAAATTTTCACTGTTACTGACCAGCTCCAACGTCTTGTAGGATAATTCGTTCACCTAAGTGTATTATTTTTAATCCTTGGGGATACTTGATTATGATCTTGGAGAAATCGTATTACGAGTGCTGTTGTCGAAGTTTGTAGATTTGACGGGGTCGGTTTGGTCAATTCACCACCCACAATTTATCATGAACTAAGATTATGACAGATATGCGATTACCGATGGAATATGAGATAAGAGAACTGATTTTTATTTAATTGACTTCCACCCCAATGTATACATATCCAACATGTACTTGGCGTTAGTGTGAGGAAAGGGTTATAATTAATTATGTCTTAAGGGCGGGCAGTGAATAGTTGGTAAAACAAATCGAGGTCACATCTACTAACCAAAAATAATAGCGCCTAGGTTCCGTGAAGGACCTTTAGATATTTGCGTTTGGGCAGACTATCATACCGCTGGTGGATGAGGTGGGATTAAATGATGTAAGGATGTCGCGTATTGGCCACGATCTCCGCATGGGACGTCGTTCTGGGCCAGAGCACTAGTGGCGCAAGTCGTAGAGCACTCGGCCACGTCAGTATAAATGGTCGAGAGACTGAGTTTGTACCACTTAATTTCTGACGGCAGTCAAAGCTTTGAAGTCAACTGGGGCTCTATTATAATTCAAATTCCGAAATCGGATTTTGTGAAATCGCCCATGGCCCCAATTTCGTATTATAATCTATTTCGAAATCAGAATTTAATTCCCATTTTAAAAAACTGCAGGCAGCTTCACTTTAACCATCTCGATTCGATTTCCAATCAAGTGTTAATATTTTAAAATCTGGGCCGAAGCTTCAATGGCTTTTGCTAAAATTGACTGTGGCAATTTGTTATGCTTTTCCTAAAGTGGTCAATTGGAAAACAAGCATTCAGAATTCGTAAGTCGAAATAAGCCCGAGAAAAGAAAGTTGAGTTTCATTTATTTTTTTGCTCCAATGCAGAACAATGGCGCAAAAAGAAAAAACGATCCAGTACAGAACGGCTGGTGCTTTTGTTAAGATTGGTATATGTTGCTGTATACGCTGTGGTAGCGCAAAACAGTTGAAAATAACGAGTATAAACTACCACAATCGATATAAAAAGAAGTAACAGAAAAATACTTCTTTTACCTTTCTGTACATTATGAGGGCAAAAAATTCAACATAGCCTTGAAAAATCCAAACCCACCTCACGGCGAAAAAGGCGACTACTCATGAGCTTTTCTTTTTTCCGTCTCTATTTACATGAATTCATGCTTCTAAAATGAACCTGAATTAATGATGGTCTTTACCCTGCCATTTTATTGTTTTTTTAAACCCGTTATAAAAGATTTTTTTCTCCCGTTATAAAAGCTATTTTCCTCCCGATATAAAAGTTATTTTTTTCTGCTTCTCGCAGAAGATAGTCCTGGCTGAAGCAGGCATCATTCAACGTTTACTCGATTGAACGTTTTTCAATAACACTACACTAGGCAAACACAAGCTGTCTTAGCGACCCGCAGTTACGACAGGATGATTTACGTATGGTCAATTCCAGACAAACGCCGTTTTTCGGAGAAAAACAAATCGCTTTGCAATTCTTCAGCTAGAACCTAAAATGACCAGTAGAGACGAGAATGTTATAAAAGTTCATGAAAAGTTTTTGTTGTTGTAGATATAAAAAGTCTTTATGTGGGAAATACATATTGGCCGAGACGAGGCGAGCCGAAGTCAGACGAGACCGCGAACATGTGGACGGCATTTGACAGCTCGTCCGAAATCGCTTTGGCTCGTGCTCAACATCCATTCCGATCGGAAAGCGGACGAGCGCCTCTGACACCTGTCAAAGTCGCTTGTCTGGACCGTCCACACACTCGGCTCGCCTGGGCTCGGCCAATATCTATTTGGCACATTAGCATCAGACCTCAATTCATCGGGACACTTATCCGAAATATCGTTTGTGTAGAAGAATTTGCAGATTATCAAAATTTGATGATTTTTAAAGTGGAATAAATCCTACCAACCACAAACGGCAATTGTTTACAATTCACATTGCCGAGAGTAGGTGGCAGGTATTCCAAATTGCAAAGTTCTCGCGTATACAGCACAATAAACACATCACTTTCACGACACTTATCCGAAATATCTTTTACGCGACAAAAACTTCGAAACCAGTCTCCGGTGGTAAGTACCTTACCTGCGGCACAGCCACAGAGAAAGAAATTAGTTTCTAACCAACGTGCGAGCTTCATATATGGACCAAATATCCAATGATTTAATCTGAAATTATAGGTATGTTCCCGTACTACGATTAATTGCAATTAATTGCAATGAAGCGTACTAAAACGGACTAAAAAACTCTGTTTTAGTACGCTTCATTGCAATTAATCGTAGTACGGGAACAGACTTATGTTGTTGATAAGAGGTCTGTTCCCGTACTTCAGCAAACTGCAGCAGTAACATAATTTGGCAGCTGGCTTCTTTTTGCTGCAAAATTTGGCTTGCAGCAAAGTACGAAAACGACTTGCTGCGAATCTATTTTAATATATTATAATAGATTCAAGTACGGGAACCGACCTAAGCTGATTATAGGGGTGGCAAGTTGGAAGAAAAGGCACTACATACTCAGGCTAGATTTTTCGTTGCTCACTAGGTTGCTTTGACAGATAATGCATTGCGTAAATGGAGGGCCAGTTTTGTTTTTTTTCCCTAAATGGAAGGAGTTCACCCACTTATCTTTCTCTACACTTTGCTTGTAGAAAGATACTCCAGGTGGGCGAGCGCGCGTTTTGTTGGCGCTTCACATTTCATTGTCAGTCTTTTGATTATAATTTTTGGTGTCACTCATTTTTAACCTTATCTTATATTTTCTAACAATAGCTTCGCTATATTTGTTTTGGAAAAGGCAAATTTTTCTATTAAATTTCATCTGAAAACTACCAGCATACTTAAAAATTGCTTCATTTATTCGTGCATTTGATTTGGTACCTGGATATTGACAGCACTCCACAAACTTCGAGGGAAGAAGGGCGAGAACAGATGAAGTATGCAAAAGAAAATCTAAGCTCTCTCAAAACCTGCAGGCTTACACGGATACCGCCGCTCTAAGGTCTTATATCTCTATGGCTCCAGCGGTTAAAAACAAAAGACCGGCACACCCAGTGAGATAAACGAAGTGGACACGGACGGTATAACTTTCAATCATTAGCCCCTTCAATCCTCTCGCGCACAAAGCATGTTAAAGCCAGTGAGGTAGTAGAAATGGAGTGGACATGCCCATAAGATTTACACTGAAGGGGATGGTAGTAATTTTTTGTCCACTCAACGTCAAATCCGTTCAAATCCCAGTATTTCCCCTTCAATTTGACAATCAGAGCGAAATGGCGGAAAGGCAGCTTTTAACATGCTTTGTGCGTGAGATGATTTTAGGGGCTAATGGTGGAAAGTTATACCCAGCCCCTGGACACGGACGGTATAACTATCCACCATTAGCTCCTTCAATCCTCTCGCGCACAAAGCATGTTAAAGCTGCCTTTACGCCATTTCGCTCTCATTGTCAAATTGGAGGGGAACTACTTGGATTTGACCCGATTTGACGTTGAGTGGACAAAAAATTATTACCATCCCCTAAATCTTATAAGCCGTTCACACTACACTCTAAATCAAGTAGATTTAGAAGCTGTCAAAGTTAATCAGGTAAGCGTTCACACTACCCGAAGTGATTTAGAATGAGGAGATTTAGAGAGCGAACTGTCATTCGAATTTGTGTGTACAATTTTTTTTTGCATGAAAGTTGTTCAAAATGGTGCAGAAACATGCAAGAGCATTTTCTTTTCATTTTGTACAACTCACATTTTCCTTTTTTGTCTAATTTTTGCTATATTTGAACGAAATTCGAATGACATTTCGTTGAAATCTACTCTCCCTCTCACGGATGGAATTAAGCACGCTCTGAGAACAATTCAGCCCGGAAAAATTCACAATAGTACCTGATTTGTACTTCCGGATCCGGATTCCCCCAAAGTCTGTTTCCGTACTTGAATCTATTATAATATATTAAAATAGATTCGCAGCAAGTCGTTTCCGTACTTTTGCTGCAAGCCAAATTTTGCAGCAAAAAGAAGCCAGCTGCCAAATTCTGTTACTGCTGCAGTTTGCTGAAAGTACGGAAACAGACCTCTTATCTCCTGGTTCACTTATCGGTATCATTATGTATCGGTATCAACTTTACACATCTGCTCTGCGAATTTATCCCAGTGTTTGTACCAAATGTGCTGCCGGTGTCAGAAACTTTGCCTTTCGATAAATATTTGCCCGACTTTGTCGCATAAGAAATATGTTTTGTTAAGGACCTTGGAACCAATTAGGCTTTGTCAGATAGATAGAGTTACATTTTTCATTTTACCCCGCGGACGTCCCATAAGACTACGTGTGTTTTTCGCGACATTGTTCCCGCGATCTCTGACGTCATCATTCTGCATTACGGCCCGTACTTCTAGGAGGCATTGAATCAAGCCACGAACGTGACATTAACACGGAACTAAAAGTCATTTATCCAGAATCTCCACAGCATCAAATTATGGCGAAAAAACGAAAATTGCAAATCAACAAAAATCATGTTTTAAAGAAGATCAAAAATTAATGTTTTAAACAAGAAATAAGATAATGCATGTATATAAAACAAAGCTCTCAATGTTCTATGTGATCGGGGCATGTAAAAAAAATACAATTGATATTGAAAATATTGGCGATTCCAACGACGCTCGGAATATTATTTCCCCGGTCGTGGCCGGACGTGATAAAAATCAGCCGGAACAAAATTCACAATAGTATTATCACAATAGTATAGTAATAAAAAAAATTCCCAACCCAACAACCGAAAATCCGATCCGACAACCATTTAGAACATGTAGGGAAAGTAAATGAGTAAACGTATTAAGAGAAAAGTTTTTTCTCTTCATTCTTCATGCGGTCCTGGGTGCCCCCGGGTTTAGTATTTCATCGTCAGCTGGGCGTCCGCAATATTATTATGGCCGCAGTTTCCTCGTGGCCACACAATTCGTAATGCCTCGATCGTCGGCCTTGCGTCAAGACTCGACCACCGCGGTGCTTTCAGGGCAATTCAACACCAGGCAATCAATTCGCAGCCGTTATTGCCTGGAATTTTGCTTCTTTGCTATTAGTCTGTTCGCGTACTTAAGCAAAGCAGGTGTAACAGAATTTGGCGGCTGGGGTTTTTAGCTGCAAAATTCTGCAAAAAAACCTTTCTGCGAACCTATTTTATTTAATCAGGCGAACAAACCAAATCGATGGATGATGGCAACCGACTTGATACCTCTCGAGAACATTAAAATGGTGTTTTTTATTACTCATAGTAATATGACAATTCTACCAAATCAGGTTGGACAAAAATTACAGGAAGATGTCGTGAAAATCTAGAAGCATAGTGGTAATCGTAATTATCTGCGCTCTAAAATGCAGGAACATAAATTTAAAGAATATCATGTTGAGTGGTGGCATTATACCTTGAAAGATGACAGAGTTAATTTATTACTAATCTTATCAGGAAATAGCAGATGCAAGAATCGTTTATAACTTATTGAATTTTATAACAAACAACCTATAGGTATAAAAATTTATTATTTTATTACTTTATCCTTGAAATGCAAATGCGATCGGGCCCCCTCCCCCCTTCTTCCCCAACGCATTTTGATAAAAACCATTTGTGTCTTCTGAGGCCTCGCAACTGACACACGCTTTGTTTGCAAAAGAAGGAAGGAATCAAAACAAAATTCGAAACTCTGCAAAATACTCTTAAAGTACTCGAATTCAGCACGCACGAAGGGGAAATGAACAATTTTTTGTAGAATATTCACAATAATGGCTGGGGAAAAAAATGGTTGAGTAAACGACGCGAAATTACGAAAAGGAGGGACCGATTGGCCAATAATGGACGAAAATGGCGAGAATGAAGGAATCGAAGAAAATTTTTTTTTTTTAATTTTAAATTAATTAGTTTAAAAAAAGACACCCCCAAAACCAAGCGCAGCTCAAAGCATTGAACAGTTGCTTCAAAAATCGTAAAAGAACTTTGCACTTTGTACCAAATCGCGCACTCCCAAAACCACTCAAAACTGAATGATTTGGCTAATCGCCAAATCTTCATCTCCGTTTTCGTAGTTCGCGTCGTTTACTCAACCATTTTTAGACACATTTTCAGAAGCTATCTAATCAGAGACTATAATCTTTTAGAACTAAAACACACGGGGATTTTTCAGATTTTTCGTAGCCAAAAACCAACACGTGAAATGTGCGAAAATGGCGAGAATGGAGGAATCGAAGAAGCTTACTGAAATTCAATTTAATTTTAATTTAATTGATTAATATGATTTAACATGTTGTGAGATGTAGAGTATTAAATTGCAGTAGATTTTTCTATACAATATTTTGCATTTAAAATAATAATTGCATGCATTTAAATAATAATTGCTATTAGAAGTAGCAATAACAAACCATATTCAACAAAATATATATATTTTTTTTTAAAAGATATCAAGTTGGTGTTTTCAGTTTTTCCATATCAAAGAAAATAAATTGCAATATACAGTTATATCTCCAGGATTAAATAAGCTAGCTATTAAAAAAATGTATGGGTAATCAGGTAAGATTTAAGTTGATTTAGCTCTAAAGCGTTGATCGAAATCGCCTGATTTAGAGTGTAGTGTGAACGGCATATAAATCTACTTGATTAACTCTGTCAGAAGGGGAAAAAAATGTATGGGTAATCAGGTAGATTTAAGTTGATTTAGCTCTAAAGCGATCAGCTGATCGAAATCGCCTGATTTAGAGCCTAGTGTGAACGGGCTATTATGGGCATGTCTACTCCATTTCTACTACCTCACTGGGCGCACCCATCAGCTGTTTCCTTACCATCAGCTGTTTGCAAAACATACCTGGCTTGGTTGTTTGAAAACACTCCTGGTTAGAAGTGCACTGCCAGTGTATTACTAGAGTGTTTTTCGTGATAGGCCATATCAATCCTCGTTAAGCAGGATTTAATATAGCAAATAAAAATTTAGTGTGTTTTTACGAGCTCATCTCTGGAACATAGCAAGAAAACAAGGGCTACTTTGCTACAGAAATGAATGTTGATAGATGTGCGAATATTTGTCGATCATGCTTATCAACAGAGAATGAATTAATTGCTTTGGACACAGTTGTTCAGTCCCCACTACGTGTTCTTGACCTTCTTAAAGAACACCTGCGTATTGTTGCTAGCGAAAACGACGGTCTGCCGTTTAAAGTGTGTATGGAATGCTTGAACCAATTACTACTGATTCGCAAATTTCACATGTGTTATCTGGAATCCGAAAAGGTCCTGCTCAGTCAATATGCTGATGTCAAGTTGGAGCGTGAAACAATATTAGCTGCTGAAAATCCAAGATGCACAGACAATACTTCGGTGGACAACGTTTATTCAGGTGAGATTTCTAGTGGCGTACACCCAACTATTTTGTGTTTATATTTGATTAGAAAATCCCTTTGAAATTGTTGAAATTGATTCTTCAGATGAAGGTGAAGTCTCAGATGAGTTTTTGGAGAAATGGGCGAACCAAAAAGCTGAAGGTATATTCCTATTTTCGAATAATAAATGAAATTATCCTAATACCGTTCAGATTTTGTTTTTGTCGACGTCAGGAGCGGTTTCATGTTTGAAAACGAAGATAATAAGAAAACTGCTAAAGTAAATCAATATGATAGTAGCAAGAAATTGAAAGGTGCGGCAGCATCAGGAAGTGGGACTTTCAGCATTGAAATTGATGAGAGCCCTTCTATTGACGGAGCATACGAGGGTATGTAAGTATAAAATAAATAGTAAAAAGTCTTGGGTCTTTTTCGCCACTTGTTTCACGGCGAGGCGATCGTTATTGCAGACGAGACTGAATACAAAATCTCGTCACTGAATATGTCCTGAAAAAATCCATGGAATCTCATATTAAAGTGTCCATTGTATGAAAAGATCCAAAACTAATATTATGCCCTCCGAGACGACTTCCAATTACTGACCGTAAGATCTTGGACAAACTTAAAAAAAAAAGCTAATTACATCACAAAAAATATTGCAATTACTTATCTTTATTATATTTTATTTGAAGCTAGTTTTGATGGGAATTAAGTAGGATTAGGATGTTGATAGGGCCTTTGGTAAGTTAGGTTTGAAAGTGCATTTAGAGATCCCCGCAGGGTATTGACTGCTTATAGAATTGAATATCGTACAACACCTATTTATGGGCTCATTCTGTGCATAGGTAGTAATTTTATTAGATATATATAGATTATAATGTCAAAAAAGTTAGGCAAGCGTTTAACAATGTTCTAGAAGAGAAAGACATTAAATTTAGAAGGCTAAGTTTGTGTTTGTAAGTTGGAAGATGTTAAAAAATCTTTTGGGTCATAGAGGTTTCTCAAAGTGAAAAGTCAAAACTGTTTCTGAACAGATTTCACTCTATCAGTATGTAGCTAAAAAGCTGGGTTCCATATTATGCAGGCATATTCTAATAGAGACCGCAACATAGTGATATATAATGACTTGGTAACTCATATATTCTTGAACTCTTTAGCACGTCTCTTAATGAATCCGAGCTGTTTATTAGTCCTGGTTAGGATTTTGTCGTAGTGGAGATTGAAGCGCATCTTGTTTTCCAATACTACACTGAGATCTATAATATGATCAACCCTATTCAATTCGATGTTGTTAAGGCAGTAAGATTAGATTTTAATTGCATTCTTACGGGAAAAACTTATTATATGGCATTTGCTGATGTTAAGATTCAGATTATTTTCGTTGCATCACTGTTTGAGAGATTGCGTGCTTCCGATGTGGTAGATTTTTAAGTCGTCTTCATAAAATAGATGGCGGGCGAGGCTATCTCAAGCCGTTAAAAAGCAGGGGATTTAGATGACTGTCTTGCGGTACGCCAGAAGATGCCAAAACTCTTTAGATAAGTGGTGTTGGAATTGCACAAGCTGAGTTGGATCGCGAAGATAAGGCTGAAGCCAATTAAGAAGAGACCTGGATATACTAAAGTTGCGAAGTTTGTATACCAGAGTTTGATGATCAACCCGGTCGAAAGCCTTACTCCGTATAGACCGCGTCAATTGGGCTTCCTTTTTCCATTTCACAGAAGCTAGAACCATGAGTTTGGTGGAAGTCGATCTACCCTTACGAAATCCATGTTGTTGCTCATTAAGAACAGGGTCGATAATGCGAGTAACTACTCAAAGTGTTTGGGGATTACAGATAGATTAGCGATTTCCCGATAGTTATCGACTGGTCGTTTATCACCACTTTTGAGAATAGGTGCAAGGTATGAGGATTTCCAGAATGATGGGAAAACACCTAAGGACAGGGATTTAATGCAAACCATGTGCAAAGGGGTGATCAATTGGTCTGCAAATTGTACCACAAAGAAAGGAGAAAACAAAGTGCCTGGTCCTTTGCCGATCTTTAGTTCATGAATTATTTCAATAATAGCCACTTGTGTAAGGACAAATTTGTGGATAGGAGGTCTTGCGGTGATTCTAGCGGGCATAGCTGGAGTAGGGGTTTTTGGCGGGTGAAAAGTATTTTGAAAATGGTCAGTGAACAACATACATATGGCTTGTGGACAGAAAGAAACCGTGTAATCTCGCGGCATAGAGCAACGGTAGTCGGTTGTTTTACGTTTCAAGTTAACGAAATCATAGAAACTTTGAATTAACGTAGAGCTCACACTCTTCGCGAGATTTGATAGAAAATTCTTTGGATAGCTGATGACCTCATTGAACAAGCTTTCATTTTTAGTTGCTTTGTATAATTTATTTCTATGGTTTCTGAGACGCCTTAAGTTATTGTCGAGCCAGGGTTCTGCTTTGTTTCTTCAAATTCGGTACAAACTTGTGGATGACATTGAAAATTTTTTTGTAAAAGGAAGGCACAGATTCATTTAAATCTAATGCTGAAAAAGCACTTGTCCCGTCTCTTGTCTCCAGATAGTTTCTAATGCTTAAGTATTCAGCATTTTGAAAATCATACACAATTTCATTTTCGTACGATTGGATGAAAGAAATATTTGTAGTGGATAGTTCAACTGTAAAAGTGGAGTGATGCAGAGTGTTTGATTTGAGATACCAATATGTGGTAATGCTTGTTGAATAAAACTCTGACGAATTTGTGTTCAAAAAGTTTGTAACAACTGGTCACGACGAGTTCACTTGAAAGGATATTGTGAATCGCAATAAGAATACTGCCCGCTCTTGAGACGCCAGTTTAAAGGTAGTAGTCGCCGTCCTTTTGCGACCTTTTTTTCCCCAGCTCTTCCTTTCGCTTATTAGAAGTCTTTGTATACTTCTTTTTCTGCGCCACTGTCACCCACTTTCTGTTCTTGTCCTGATTTTCTGCGTTTCTTCGGGGCTCGATTCAGTTACCCATTTAATTTCCCCGTGTTGAGTGACGCCCGGGAACTCTGCAGGTGTGGCTACTTCAGTGAGATGGTGCAGCAAGTAGGTATACTGATATTCCATCTCGGCCTTTTGGCGATTCGTTCGACAGAAGGAGATAACCTCGAAAGCCTCCTTTGATTCACGTATTATGAATATATTTTCCTGCAAGTTTACGGCCTGCAGCATCTTATGGAGGATCCGTCTAAATTTAATAGGCTGTTTGTAACTAAAGTGAAACACGTCGAGTTTGGAGGTAGAATGAAAATTCTTTATTGAATCTGCTGTATTTATGCCAGTAAATTGCTGACACAATTTACATCAAAAATTCTTTCCCATGGTCTTTAGTTTTGTATACTCTCTAATCTATTTACTTTCTTCTCGCTGACGGTTTCAGCTCGAAGGATTTCTCTCCACTCCTTCCAATCGTTTACCATTTGGAGACCCCACAGGCTACTTGGAGCTATTGCTAGGCACTTCATCCTTTCTTTCACACAAATTATTTGCATGAGTTGAGTTAGTCGCTCCATCGATTTGTCTAGGAGTTATTTGGAACTTTCGGTCGGGAATCGTAGCCGTTTTTGCCGTTTATTATCTCAAGTCGTGCTGAAAGCTTGGAATCAATCTAAGCAACACCCCAATTTTGAGTGGGTCATTTCATGAATTTGAGCCGTCATTACAATTTTTCGTCGTGTACGGGACAAAAGTACTGGCTTCTACAAGTCCCACTCAACACTAAACGGAAAGTTTATTAGCTGTTTTTATTATAATCCCGCAAAATTGCCTCCCAAACAGAGAACAACATAAAACTGTCTTTTGTCTATCCTTAAAAAATATTTTGACTTCTTTATTAAAGCAAAATAATATAAATAAAGTTGGATTTGGATAGGTTGTATGTTGAAAAATAATTGGTATAAGTTTGTTATTCAAGGAATGTGGACTAACTTGTGACGAATAGCTTTTTTCACTAAAAAAATACCATCTCGAAAATTTAGCACAAATGAGTTTCAAAACAAAGCAAAATTCAAATTCAAATTTATTCTCATATTATATACACTTAACATTATTGTTGAGCCTTAATTTAGAGCTTTAGGCGAATTGCCTCCTCAACTATGAATATTACTTAAGACTTATGCCTGAAATCATACAAGTTTAGTTTTTTGTATAGCACAAGGAAAAATAGACAAAAACCTTGTTTATGGATATTTTAGCTTTACTTACATCTACTATACACTTATCTTACCTTATACTACCTTAATTCTACTTTAGGCAACGCTAAACATAATTAGTTGGGTGCAGTATCGAGAGTTTGCAAAATACGATGAATAATGGCGTTGTTGCAATGGCTACACTTTTCGATAAATTTCCTTGAATGTTTCCCGATGAGGTATTTTAATTCTTTAATTCCCGTTTCCTGATGAAGCTTGCGTGTGGAGTAATAAAATGGTTTCTTAGAGATCATCTTGAGCCACTTATTTTGGAGTATTTGGAGTTTGTTTTTATGAGAGTTGGCACATCTGCCCCAAACTGGTGCTCCATAAAGCATTACTGGCTGTAGAACCTGTTTTACAAGCGTCAAAACAAAGCAAATAATTACATACGCGTATCAACTTAAAAAAGCGTTTTTAGCCCATTGCTAAAAAAAAGGAGTAACAATTAGAGTTTAATAATAATAATAATAAAATTAGTTCCGTTTGATGATAGCATAGTACTTATAATTTTTTTCTCCAGATTTAATTGGTTCTTTCCGGGTGAAAAAATCAACACGTTTCTACTGTATGCAATGCCATGCATTTTTTCGAATGAAAGACGAAGCTCGTGAACATATTAGCGTGAAACATAAGAGTGAAAATGACCGTAGTTTCTGCAGACATTGTCAAGTAGCCTTTCCTAACAGAGACGACCTCGCAACTCATTTAAAAAAGACTCATAGCTATAAAAAGCCACGACGGCACAAGTGCAACTTCTGTGGTAAGTTAAGCGTTTGTGTATCGTTTTATGTTATTAGGTTTTATTATCAATTTCAGATAAAATG